>CM031084.1:18730148-18776733 GCA_018257905.1 Gillenia trifoliata | reverse complement strand
GGAGCTATAGTTGTTGGAACTAGGTTGTTATATTTGTTGATTATCATCTTGTCTCTCAAAGAACCTATTCTTTGAATTCTATTTCTCGTTCACTTGCCCTATCTTAGGCAAATCCTAGTGTAGGATTTCAATGAACTACCCAACAAACAACATTTTTTTTGGTTGGTTAATAGAAGTGATATCCAAAGACTAATCTTAGGATATCCTACAAGATTGTTCTCAACCAATATTGCTTATTAGCATACAACCCCAAATCTTAACATGCTTAAGACTTGTCTTTCTTTCCGACTACATCCTATGAAGTCATGAAAACTTTGGAAGGTTTTCTAATTGACAATCGTATTGTCTTAGAAGTGTATATATATATATCCTATATATATATATGGGTATTTTGATAACATCCAACGAACCAAATCTTATTCGAGTTCGTTCTTCTCCTAATGGAGAAAACTATTATCTTATGATGCTTAATTTTCCTTGATATCTTTCAAGGAAAACTCTTCTAAAGTGTTATATTTCCTTGGATCAAATCTAAGGAAGTACATACTTTAGATATCATACTCATCAACTTACATTCTTGAATTCTTTGAAACCTTTTGCAAAGTATTCGGACTTGTGTTTATGCAAAATACACGATAGTCCAACCGAGAGCGATCTTCGGTGAATGTCATGTGACATGAGTAGTATTATGTTGTGGTCAAACCACTAACATCTAAGTGAATTAACCTCAACAACTTTGTGATTCTTTATTCTTTCCAAAAAAATAAAGATTCGAACATTTCGCCTCTATACAATTTTTAACAAGAAGGTATTGGATCCGGATCTAACGATCCAAAGCATCCATCTATGACCAACTCGTAATTTATGCTTTTAGAGGTGTCACAATTCAGTTGGGATTAGTCACTACCTTGTAACCTTTTGGGTTTTAAGCATCGTCATATTCTAAACAGTTAACACTACCACATCATCTCTACTATAGAGACAATCTATTAGATTACAATAATCCAATAACTTTGGTAGTTCATATGAGGAAGTAAGTACTATCTGCTTTCGCAGAGATCTATATTTGATTCACGTTCCGAATGTGAAGTACTTTCTCTTCTCTCATTAATCTTCTACTTCTTATTTGCCACACTTTTACAACGATTGTAAAACATAGTCACAAATACAGAATCAAGCATTCAAGTAGAAGAACCAACTGTCTTGAATTATTCAAGAACATATACAACACCTTCGAAAGATGTGTTCTTGACACTTGCAAGTCATTACTTGCAAATACCCCTCCCAATGTCCATCCTTTCATAAAGAAAGTTTGTTCCCTTGGAGTTAATTTGCCTTCTTCATTTGACTTCTCCATTGACTACAATAGTCATGGTCCCTAAACTCCCACTATCTCTCTTGAAACTTATTTCAATTGTGTTATACACATCAAACGATTTTGGAGAGAGTGTAGTTATTGTTCACTACATAGTTTACAATAAACTTAGTGAACCATTTGGATAGGGACTCAAAGGTGAAGTCCTTGCCTTGTTTCTGTCTCATTAAGTGATTTATCACTTCAATATTCAATGATTCAAAATCATTATAAGTTCATCTTTATGGACTATTTTTGTCAAACAACCATTATGTTCTAAACATAATGTCCAACTATCAAAAGTTGTTCTCTTTATGATAGACTATCTAACATGTTCTTCCAATGATACGTTATCAATAGGAAGATAGAGAGAATGAGACTACTTAGGTACATATACAATCCATTCAAGACAATCTATGGGATTGTGGTACCAAGTCCGGAAACTAAGGCTTTCGGCTTTTGTTTGTCAAGTCATGGATAGCGTTTGCAAATATATCGGTAAATAAATACATAACAAAATATAAATTGATTGATTTTAAGCCATTTGATCCGGGTCTTTAAATCAAATAGCATCACCCACTATTTTAGCAAATTCCATATCCCTCATCGGAATTCGAGAGTTTTGGAGGAAACTCTTAGTAGGGTATGGGAGGCTCACTATTACTAAGCCCACCTCACAATGACATGATGTTGGCTAGCGACAATAATAATGAGAGAGTACACTTACTCTTTTACATCCAATGTAAGTACCCATATACTTTGGCCTCTAGAGAATGATGCCTCACAATGACATGATGTTGGCACCATTGCACTTAGTTAAGTCATTCCCACCATGCAAGTTCGGGTAGGGGTCCAAGAACAACCTCACAATGACATGATGTTGGCTATTCTTGTTGCCTACCTTCACAACATCAAGTATGCATATAGACTCCTCCTGAGTATAAGCATGCACTTTGTACTCCCCCATGATAGGGTGAAGTCGGTGTACAAGTCATAAACGCTTGGAGCCTACCACGGTGGAAGGCCACGAAAGAGTGTTCAAAGCACTCCCACGCTTTACAACTTAATAATGATTTGAGGGTTTTTAGGTCTCATCACATATAATTATCATTTTAATCTAATTAAAACAATTTGGTCCTATTGCAACTATCGGTCCATTTGATTGATTTAGTAGTATATGATACTCCCACTAAGCTTTTAAAACGGTTTTTAAAGCAAGAGTATATGGTACTACTAACATAAGGTTTGCATTCGTTTAAGGACTATATAGTTGCCTTAGGGCCTTAGGATGATTATGAACCTTTGATTTGATCCAACACGAGCCTAGTGTTGGATCACGGACTAGGGACGGTGATTGATTTTAGTTATACGTTTAATCACATTAACGTGTGTTGTCTTATTGGGCGTTGGACCCCAACTACTCCAATTTCATGCATATCAAATAAAACAAGAAAGGAGTACAATTAAATTAAAGAAGAGCTTATGCTCTTTTACAACATTTGATCAAATCAAATTACAACCAAAATCTAATCTACACATTCCCATGGTTCAAACAATTTTGAAACGGCCTTTCACATAGCTCAATTATCGTAGGCTTAGGTTCATAATCACCCTTTAATTAATTAACACTTTAACTAATTAAACAAGAATGCAACATTTTCATTTGGTTTTTGTATCCATAGAATTGATTTAAATGGAGCTAAATGAAATGAAAATCCAATTCTCATTTAAAGAGACAAAACAATTTTGTTCTCTTCCAATTTGGGCCAAAATGCAATAACCTCAACTATTGGGCCATATTGCAAAAACATAAACTTTTGGGGTCACTTTGTAATAACACATAAGTCCAATACTTTATGTTATTACAACTAGAACCCAAAAATTTCAACATTTACAAAAACTTCATTAAAGGAACAAAACAATTTGTCCTTTAGTGATTTTGGGCCTAAACGTAAAAACGTAAACTTTCGGGTCAAAGTGCAAATACACAAAAGTATCAAAACTTTATGTAATTGCATAAAAGCCCCAAAAGTACTCCCCATGTGGGAGTGGCCGGTTGTGGGAGTGAGAAATGGAGTGAAGAAGGAAGTGGAAAACTTAGTGGAAGACAAGGTATGGGTTTGAATAGTGTGAGGCAAGGTTGAAAAATTTGATTGGTATGGGTTGTAAGAAAAGAGGTAAGGTGTTGCCAATTTTAAAACAAAAATTCCATCACCAATCAACCATAAACCAAAACTTTATGAAAAACAACAAACAATTTGAATCAAACCACAAAACTTTTTGTCTTTGCCAAGAACATTTCAAGAACAATGAAGAACATCCATGAACATCCATAAGAACTCCATGAACATTTTTCATCCAAAAACACTTCCAAAATAAGTCAAACTTTAGGGAAATAACATATTACCATAATAGGGCACTTAGGGGTTCCAATTGTCACATTAAAACCATTTTAACAAGTCAAACAAGACCCCAAAAATCCAACCTTTGGATTTGGCCGAATTTCCCAAAAATTCATGGCACCAAATTTTAGTTCCAAAATTCATGCTCATATGAACTACATCTACAACATTTGAGATGGCAAATTTTCCAACAAAATTTACACTCAAACAAGCAACAATAAATCTTGTAACAATTACAAAATTTAAATCACAAACTATGAAATCACAAAACCCAAAAGGATTCACCAATCTACTAGACCTAGGCTCTGATACCACTTGAAGGGAAATTAGCGGATTAACCGAGTTCATTAAGCAACATCATTAAGCATGCATTTAACAATTAAAGGCGGAAACATGCTTCTATGCACTTAAAACGAAACTTAACCCAAGAAATTCAAAGCCTAGTAGATATGGTGAACCAAGAATAAAACTCAAGCACAATTTGAGTTGTGAAATCTTATACCTTTGTAGATTCCTCTTTGCCTAAGCAAAGGCTAATCACCCATGGAGAGGGCCTTCATTCCTTGCTTGGATGATGATGGATGAATCGGATTCTCCAAGTTCCCAAAGTAGGGAACCTCTAAGTCTCCACACCAAGGAGAGCCTTGATGAGAAGATGAGTGCCCTAGAGGAAGAGAGATTGCTAGCTATTTTCCTCTAGGGAACCGGCCTCTTTGAGAGAAGAGAGAGCTTTCACTCTCTCAATTCTCCAAAAGAAAACCACTTTATTGAAATGTTATCAAATTGGCATTATAACATCTCACAATGTAGTGGCAAACTTGTAATTAAAACAAGTCCACTACATTGCTATCAATGGCCGGCCATGATGGGTTCTTTGGGCCCTTTGGGCTTAATCTATTATTAGTCATTAAGTTGTCATACAACTTAAGTCAATGGGCTTGACGTTCAAAGCCCATTGGGCCTTGAAGCCCAAAACTAACCCGAGGTTTATAACGAACTTATTCGTTTGATTAATTAACATATTAATTAATCCTTGCCATAAATAATTAAACCATTTAATTATTCTTACTCATCTCCATTGTTTCATCAAACTCTACCTTACACGGTGTACGATCCATTAGGTTCCTTTTAGCGAGGCAGTGGAGGATTAGAACTCTTTCAAATCTATTCCGAATCGAAACATACTTTCAATTCTCCCTTAAGTGATTATACACCTATAGGGCATCCACAAACCATGAGTGACACCTAGCAGTATGTCATGGCTACCCAAGCTAATCAGAAGAGGTGGAGAACCTATTCAGTTAGGATTGCAATGCAATACGGTCCTTCTCTAATACAATACTCTCGACCACATTGTTTGGTTTGATAGTTTATTCATGTCTACTATCCAATGTGATTCCATTACTTATATGATTACATTGAATATGATTTGGAACGACTTCCTAAATCTTATTCATACTCTGGCCAGAGATTCTTAATCATATCTTAGAGTATTCTCCCTCAAACGGTTTGAAGGTTAGAGATCCCTTGTTGCGCATTCACTTGCCTCCATGGCTAAGTAGCTTAACCCCAACTATGCCGTGGACACCCTCGGATGGGGTGACTTTGACATAATCAAAGATCAAGGACCTCACCACAAGACAACTGTGATGCCTCAGGTCAAAGGACTAATTTGCATTATCCCAACTATGAGTTCTCATGTGACATGATCATGAAAACTCATCGTTGATCGTGTTCAGTGAACTCATTCCATATTGAGCACCTACATGCTTATCTTGATGTCACTTACACCAATGACTCGAGACTAGCCACTCTCCCTGAGAGAAGATATAACATGTACTGATCTTAACGGACTGTCAATGCCCAATTGACAATCCTATGATCAGGAACGTTTAGGATATGTCAATGAATGAGAATGGTCTCATGAACCTAACTTGTTTAGATTACATTCTCATAAGCACATATTCCTTGGACTTATTGTTTAAGCATATAACATTTATATGAGACTACTATAAACAATAATCTATGCCCTTTATATTAAACTAAATTAGTTTAACATTTGAAATGTCCGTAAAGTATCATCATATGATTGGATTTAGGGCACATTTCCAACACTGCATTGCACCAATGTACTTGGTATTTTTACAATGCACCAATGTACTTGTATTTATACATCGCACAGCACCAAAACATCTTAAAGTAACTGCCCTCTTTATTTCAGGTATCGAATAAATTTACTGCGAGAGCGAAACACATACAGACTCACACAATCTAGTGGCAGTACCTCATAGCTTAGAAGCAGGAGCTGTGACTTTACTCAAGGCAACTGCTGTCTTTTCAACCGTATGAGCGCCTGTGTAAGCTACAGAGCAAAGTCCTCAACAACATGAGCATTTTAAGATCTACATTGGTCTTCACCCAAGTCCATTAAGCATGTACACAACATCTTCCGCGGCAACATTCTAAGCCTTTGTAGCATACTGCAACCCCAAGACCTCGGCTATACCGATGAATCCACTCGTGGCTGAGTTCCTAATCGCCAAGATGAAAATGTCATTCCAAAGCTTTTGATTATCCTTTTTCTTAACATATGCAATTCTATTATCCTTAAACAGAGAGATTAGCTCAATTTTAAAAGTATGGCACGCAAAATCATGAAGTCACAAGAAACGGATCTACTTAATGTGTTGGAGTGCCGCTTAAAAATCTATTGTCTGCTTGAGTTCTCGAGTCCAAATATTGCTCATTTTCTCAAGTTTTAGTTTATACTTTTGATAATGCACCTTTTTCACGAGCCCATTTGCTTATTTTTGATGTTCATCACGCCTTCTACTCGTGACAAGCTCAGCACTATGTAGATGACTCGCAATCCAATATTGTATGTTCGCATCAACATCATTGCTTTGTTAGTAAGTATGTGACCACGTGCTAATCGCTTAGCACTCCAAACTAGTCCTCTCAGACCATTGAGTAGGCAAGGGCGATATAATTCTCCTTTACTTGTCCCTTGATAAGTGCCAGAATGTACTCTACTGCTCTTGTACTTGCCTTTTAGTTTTTAAATAACTATTATAGAGGCCTTTACACTTTGCTACTCCTATTAATTAAGTCTTTGCACTTTCCTCGCGTGAATTCAAAACCTTCAAACATGAATTTATTGATAGTGTTACTTGGGCAGAAAATTCAATACAAACACAATTCGGCTCAATATCAACACTTTAATTTTGTTCCATTTGAAACATATCAAAAATTGCAACTACCACATTTGGTTTTAAGTTTCCTCGCTAAATTTAAGAGCAACCGTGATTACTCCGGGAGTGACGCTTAGTATGTTTGAAAGAGCTGCCCATAAGTGTCATGAAAATGGACAGCAAGCTTGTTAGTAGGAACCACGCCAATAAATAATTTTTCAAGCATTGGAACACACCGCCTAGAGAGGAATAAAACCCATAGAGTTAACAAACAAAATACATGATTAACCTTTTACAGTTTATGGTAGCTCAATCATGTATTTTTCTAAATTTGGAAATGCAGTTGACTATATTCAACTTTCTAAGTCTAATCTGGTGTTCTATGTTTAATTACTTTTAGCCTATTTTAAAATACAAAAGCGGATGAGACTCAATTTAAATGGTAAGAATAATATTATAGTTAAAAATATATAAATCGTCATTAAACCGTAAACATACAATTCAACCAAACCATCAAAACTTAAATAGAAAACCAAACAAGCAATAAAGAAATTGGGAAAGAGAGAATCTAGTTCACACATTCTAGTCCTCTTCTCCGCATCATTAAGATAACAATGCAAACTACCATCACAATTGCTGACTAAAAAGAGTGTCTGAAGTTTACTGTTAGGAACATATGACATCTTTGTGATGTTTTTATTTTTATACTTTCAAGCGTCGCTTTATCCCAGAAAGATAGAGCTTGACTAATACACCAGCCAAATAGTGCATTCTATATGAGATACATGCAAACAGATGAGCCTTGTCAAAAGAAGTGAACGGGACGCTTACATGCTGAGCATCAAGATGCACAATTTGTGTAATTTTTCGGTCTTAACTTAGTTTGGTTTTTCAACTTTGTCCTAGAAACAAAATGAAAACTATATTCTGATTGGTTCCTAGTATGGAAAATACATTTTTACCTAAATGAAATTAGCCCAAAAAAATTAACATTCCCAGACTCAACGCGCCTCGATCACTGGCCAGCAAACCCACATAGCATGAAAGCTAGAAAAAGTTTATTTTTCCTCCCCATTTGATCAATATGCTAAGAGAGTATTTAGGATGGTATAAGGACACACTAAAGGACCAAAGGTACATGTTGAATAGAAGCAACTAATGCACAGTCACTGTCAAGCTGTGCCCATCTCTAGCTTGAAAATATTCAAGTGCAACAAGAGCAAAGGCATGACAGCCAACTAAATCAACAAGAACAAAGGCGGCGTGAAAATTACCTGAGTGCCAACGCCCAATTGTATCACCAAGAGAAATTTCTGAGCAACCCATATCATATAGTTCTTGGCCACATATGCTACTTGTGATGGGGGTATCTTTCCTTCCACCGACATCCCACAACACATATATCTAAAAGGATTAGAAAGGTATTATATTGAATATTCAAGTAGAAACTATAGATAATGCCAATATGTGACAATTAGATATTATAGACAACATTGAGAAAGAAACAAGGCAAAGAAGTTCAGAATATCATGATTTATGAAAATTTGGAGTTTATACTTTTTGGTCAGGCATTGAAAATTAAGCACAGAAAAAGTTAGAGGCACTCTAAAAACCTTGTCATAATTCCAGAAACAAAATTGAGTGGATGTACGCGGGCAATGACAGAAAAGGGGTTAGGTAAAAATCATCCTCGCCAACTTAAGAATCACAAGAAATTATGCTAACAAATAGTCCTCCTCTAAAAATAAATAAATAAATAAAATAGACCGCTTCTATCACTAGAACTCTCTTCTTCAAATAGTCCCTTAAAATGAAAGAAAAGAATTTAAAGACTACTCCGCTCGTATTTGAATCTGTTTATATTGATTTAATATTAGTATACAAAAAGATAGTAGAGACAAACAGGTCCATATACAAATAATATTTAGAAAGAAAGTACTAGTTCCAATGGGAGTGAGAAGAACCCAAACCCCTTCCTCCACTCCCAACACACAGAATAAAAAGGAGCAGGAAAATATACCTACCGAACAGAATTGAAAGCTTTGGCAGCAATAGCAACATCACTATAACGAACGAGGCTATCTTTGAATACTGCAATTTATATTTGATTTTGAGAAAGATTCAGAAGCCGAGGCAAATATGGCAATCTCCTTTGCACCAGCACCAAACAGCTGCCTCAAATCCCTATAAGAAAGCTAGATCACAATATGAATTAGTCGTTTTGGTCTTGTTATCAGTTTATAATGGTATGCTTTTCAAGTAGAAAATGCTTACTTTGAGATTAGGGGTTGTGGACGGAAATCTAGCACCTTCAATATTCAATAGCATCCATTACGCTCTTTGCATCTGCCAGCTGAAATTGAAAGATGAGCAAGACAGTGAATAAAGTTTCAGCCATGAAAAACCATAGCCAATAAAGAACTAATATTAAAGATGCTTCAAAGTTTTTGACAAATGAAAACTTTGTTAAGGTTTCAAGTGGGGGCACAGAAGTACACAAACAGCATGGAAACACAAAAACAAAGAGAAAACATTAGAAAACAAAGAATTGATTGATTGCTCAGAAGCGGCAGACGTGAAACAACCACCACAGAAGAACAACAACATTTTGTCCAATCAACGTATAATTGAATACGCCGACATAATGTGAATTGATGGAAACATAGACAAAATGAGAAAGTTAACTCTGAGGAACCCATTGGGGAGACGGTAAACTCGTAGGCTCGACAACAGGCGTTTATGAAGAAACAAGCATTTGAATCAATTGAACCTGACGGCGGTAGTGAACAATGTGCTTCTATTCTGCAGTCCATCCCTTGGACCAACTTCTACAATCTTGACAAATTCCGAATGTCTTTTAAACTCCCGCTGTTGCTGCTGGGATCATACAAATTAATTACAACAACGAACGAATTCGACACGAGTGTAATTGTTTAAATCATATGCAAACAGAGGGAGCCAGAGGCATTACAAAAACAAAGCTAAATTACGACTTGAGAAATAGGAGCCCAACAACATTCCCCGCCGAATCCTGCAAGTGTTCTCTTGTCATACTCAAGGTTGTAGCACATTCTTTCATTTGTCTTGACAACTTATGCAAACTAAACATTGCACTTGCACTTGCAGGCAACCACTCAATCTCAATCTCAATCTCAATCTCACTCTACAACCCTAACATTTTTACTAAACCATGTCAATAATAATTATATTGGGACTCTAAATATTCACAACGAATTGATATTAAAATTGAATTAATAGCCACTTCAACTCTCACTACGACAGTTTTCCGGGAACAGCCACAGTCGCCGGCGCCTGTGGCACGAGATTGATCTTGTAGTGTAATTTGTGTGTGTGCAAGGACAAGGACAAGGTTTGTTGTGGAGGAGGAGATAGAAATAGGCAATAGGGAGAGTCGTGAGGGTAATTTGGTAAAACTATATGGGCTTCCTTCCTAATTGACCGAAAGTAAAGGACAAAGCAAATTTGTGCAAACTCACTCTCTTGCCTCGGTGTTTCCCTCACACCCTGTCCCGTAGAACAAACGCCATTTACCATACGTCCAAAACTAATGACGATGCAACCTGATTATATTTCATTTACGAGATTCTTTTGATTTTGGTAAGCAAATATGATGAGTATTGGACAAGTAAGTATAATAATTCCAAAATAAGAGCAATATGCATGCCATGCCAGCTATTAGCTAACTTATTACAAGTCGTTCGGGACAATTTACAGTCGCGAGGGCGAGTCTGTTTTGCTTCAGACATTAAAGACTTAAGCAAGCATGCACATACAAAGATACTAAACGCCAAAGGATCGGAAATGCCTTTATTGGCGTTTTCGTTGCGTTGCCAACTACGTGCCGATGGGTATTCGAGGTGAAGAATTTGGAACAGAACGGAACAAACCTTGTTCATGTGCGTACAACACCAGTTGCTTCAACCACACCTGCGCCAGCTATCATCACATCAAAGATATTGCTAATATGTAAATCTGAGAACCGACTACGGTACATTGACAGACACTTAGATATGGTCGTTGGATGTCATTACATCACATGGCCTGTACGATGGGATTATAGCTTGCTCACTTACCTTTTTTAGTTTTCATGTTAAAAAGCAATTCTCATCGCATTACTGCTTCCTTCCACATCCCCTCCGCTTCTCTTCTCTTCATGTCTAACTAAAAATTCGAAAACTAAAAACTTATAACCTGTTGAGAAGAGAAAGAGCCCGCTGATTATTCATGAATCTTTAACCTTGCCCGGGAGGGGTGCTTGCCATACATATTCATCGTACGATTAGTTTGTTTCTTCACTCTTTTCTGTTCCCAGAATACAAATTCACCTACATGAAAATTCAGAGGGGAAGAGAAAATAGGAACACCTGGCAAGGTGGCTCCTGCATCAACAATGTAAATGTTGCTTTAGACGATTCAGAAGAGTCATACCAAATATCAACTAAGACGCCAATGCTGGATCCGAAGTCCCAAATGCCTTAAAGGGACAGTTTTCATAGCCATATTCGTGCAGCCAGTCTTTTTGCATAAGACCCTCCGTAATTTCCGATCTGAAAAGTCCAGGCGATATCGCTGCTCACTTGATTTTGTGTACCCCTCAACTCCAGAGCCATAGTCTGGTTAACATAACATAATAAGATTCAGTATAGTTCCATCAAAGCCTTCACCTACACTACCATGTGCAGAACTGCGAACATAATCCTAAGAGAATCTCAAATGAAAATATAAGTAGTGAAATCCTACGAGGAAAAAAGAAAAGACGGAATAAGCAACAGTAGTGTCGGGTGATATGACAAAGAGGATAAATCTTGTGCTGCGACTTATAACCACAGCTTTGCTTCAACTACTTTATTGACTGATGATAATTCTGTTGCTCTGAACTTAACCCAACAAGGAAACACGTAATTTGGGCTGAGCCAGAGATGAAATTGGATACTAATTAAGTTTGGGTTAAGTTTGGTAACTTGCATAGGTTAAGCCAAATATTCTCCAAGTCTTCGAATTCCCTATACAAAAAGTTACAGCACATGAATATGACAAGCATTTTGACATTAGGACTAATGAATTAAAGAGGCCAAGAATCAAAAACTGGCTTATAACGGGGCATAAGGGAAAGTACAGGGTATAGCCTATAGGCCCACTAGCAATATTCCTCTACTAGATTAAAAGAATTGAAATACCTCGGCTGGATATCGGTCCTGGAAGTCTATTTTCCTAAGGAACGGTTATTGGCACTCCAAAGTCATCCTGCACTCCATGCACAACTGCCTTATGTTTCCCAGGAGGCAGGAGGCAGGCATCCTTCTCAAGTTCTTATTTCATTTATAGGCCGTGCAACAAAAATAGAATTCTTTTCAGACGCTGACACATTATGATTTTCCCTATTAGCATGTTAAAGATAATACCTTGTTAAGGTGTTTACACCAGCCTTGAACAATTGTATGCTGTAGCCCAGGCAACATCTACGATTAAGACCAGCAATGGAAGATATATTGATGATTGATCCTCCCTGATCAGCATTCATATGCGATAGCAACAAAACCCTTGACACTAACCAGAACCCAAGTAAATTCTGTCCTGAAAACATGATTCCATTCTCCTCAGATACCCAATGTAGAACTCATTGACGAAACACAGATGGTAGTAAGTATTTATGATACACCAACATGGGTACAATTCGGATACCCGTATATAGAGTCTGTGATAAAGGTCAAAATCTAAACATTAAAAACACAAAAAATGCAAAGAGCATGATAATAAATCATTATTTTTAATCATAGTGCTGGCACTCTTTGCACTTTAGATATCAAAAAACAAAAAAGCACCTTACAATACTAAACTATACGCCTTAAAGAAATTTGAGACTCTACTACTAATGAAAAGAACATCCTAATTCACTTTCACAAATGATACTTGTTAATCAAAAACTCGACTTTAAAATCTATATTTAGGGGAATAACTTTTCCGCCAGAATCTGACCTTTAACAAAAGAGTGTCATTGGTTTTGAAATTTTATACATATCAAGAGTATAAAATATCTACTGCGTCTTGCAATAGCAAGGTCCACTGACTCTAACTATTCTGGAGTAGCTGATAACTTATACATTGCCATAAACTTTATTCAGTCCAAATTCACATTACGTGATAACTTTGTTAATAAACAATTCTCTTAATTATGACATGTAGAATTACCATAATAGAAACCACACTTTCACCTTCTTGACTCATCTAATTCAACATCAAACTCAATAGCATGACAATGAATGGAATCGACATTCAAGCTGATGCTTGTAGCACTAAATGGATTCAAGATTCCAAAACTCAACAATCTAGTCAAATCCACAATTTGGTAGTTTATACTCAGAGTCAAGACATAAAAAAAAAAACAACACGCCAATAGAAAAAGAAGCAAGACTGTAAGTGAACAGTGTGTTTAAAGGCACTAGAAGTTATTTAGAAGCTTAGGAACGAGAAATGACTCCACATATAAAAACGACCAATAATTATGTTTTATTCTTGCACACATATAGATCAGCTTGTTGTAAAGCAGAGGTCAATATAGACTTCTTTGGTGGTTGGTACTGACAGGAATCGAGATTAGGACCAAGTTTAGTCCAGTCCAAATCCAATAGAGTCCCCACCCCACCCTCTACCCCCTCTAGAGGTAGAGGCACATGTTGTACAATAATATTTCGGAAAGTCAAACCAATTCCATAGTCCAGTATCGTCATTGTAGTTCATTTCAGTTCATGAACTGAAACAAGCAATTTGCATTGCCAAATACAATTCTCAAAGGAAATCAACATACATTCCTATTGCATTCTATGAAGCGTTTTGTTTACAAATTCGAGTTTCGGGTTTTCTCGAGCCCAAATTCTATGAATTTAGCATGGAATTAATTTCAAAATGTCTGTGCAGCTTAAATTTGATCGTTGGTTTCTGTACCACCAACCCTCAAAAGAGAGCAATTCAGAACAAATAATATCAAAGGGCAGGGAAGCTAACCAACCTCTAATACCGGCATTAGCACACACGTCATGATGCCCAACGCGTCCCAAGCCTTGTTCACAGACTCTTCGATAGCTGGGCCACTGGCGGAGACATCCAGCCCAGCATGCCACGCCTGCGGCCTCCAGGCCCAGCTATCAGCAACAGAAGGTGAAGAAGAAGAAGGAGCGGTGATGGGAGAGCTGGTTGATTTGATCGCAGATGGGACTGAAGGCGGTCGATGGAGAGCGGCGGCTAGGATTCTGCATCCGGCTTTAGCCAAGTCTAAGCAGGAAGTCGCGGCCGAGTGGCCAGAGGAGGCGCCGGTGACCTCGCGACGACCTTGCCATGGAGGTGGCGCAAGCCCAGGTGGTCCGACACTAGATGAGGATTCTCCATATTTGATAATCGATAGACGACTACGATCTCTTGAGCTCTGAATTATAGAGAACAAGAGTGGCAAGCCGCGGTTCTTGTCATATGAAGAAGAAGACACATATGTGGAATGTGGGATTTACATGTGCAAGTGTCAAGCAAATCTCGACTACAGGGGTTCGATAAGGACGGTCGAGATTTGGGTGATATATTTGTGCAGTTGCAGGACAAAAGGATGTTTGGTGAGGTCGTCGGACTCGGAGGTGGTGGGTTGGCTTGACTTGTATAGGATCAAAGCAAACTAGTAATAAACAGGAAGAGATGGTTTTCAAACACCATTTTTAGCTTATTATTAGGTAAATTGCATTTACACCACAAGGTTTGGGAGATTTATAACGTGAGCTACAAAGTTTCAATTTTTGCATTTTACACCACGTATTGGACCGCACAAATTTAACGCCTCTCACAATTTCAATCGTTTCCACCGTATTTGCCACACGATGTGGCATGTGGACTTCACTACATTTTAAGCACTCCGTTGACCACGGACTTCAATGTTTAATACTTTAGATTATTTTTTAATCATTTTAAGAATTGACGGTCAACTAAATGGCTAAACGTTGAAAGCTGTTTCATGTCACGCTTCACCACTTAACGCCTAATTGCACGATGAAATTGACAGAGACATTAAATTTGTGTAATGGAAACCATGTGGTGTAAAATGCAAAAATTGAAACTTTGTGGCTCAATTTACAAATCACCTCTAAACATTGTGGTGTAAATTGTAGTTTACCCTATTAGTTATCACACACCCTTCTTCATTCATTTTATAGTTGAATATAACAAATCAACGAAACAACGACATGATTAATTAAAGTACGAAAAATGAAAAAGAGTTATGGATTATCATTTTACTAAACAGTATTGTGACTGATTATTTATGATAAGATGAGTGTTTTAGTTATTTGATTTAACTTAAATTACGACTAACTCAAATACAATAGATTGGTTTTGTTTCTGATTTATTTTAACAAAAATCATTGAAGAAATCAAACTTAATCTAATTTTGCCGGTTTCGTTTGCGCCCAAGTTCAATTTCCTCCTTTCTTGCAAAATTTTAGGGATTGCTTTTGTTCTAGCTTTCCACTTTTGAAACTACTTGAAAGCCAAGATGTAGTAAGAGAGTGGGGGCGCAATTTGGGCTTAGCCGAAGGGTTGGAATGGTTAACTTAATCCTAATTTTTAACATTCCTAATTTGGGTTTGCCAGTCCCGGTTCGTACTAATTTATTCGGATTCAAGTTTAAATCGGTTTTGACTTATTCAGTTGGGTTTGAGCTTTGTCAAATTTTATCAACTTCAATCTTGTAACACATTATTTTATAAGATAAATCTCAAATTTTGAACCAACATCGAAACTATTTAAATTCAATTTACACATCATTATCCATACGCATAAACCAAATACTCCCTGATGTTTCTAAAGTTTCAACTATGCAAAGTTGGAAATTAAATTACATAACAATACCAAAGTTTTAATCGTAAAAATGAAAAGCAACACCGTCATTCAATACCAAAATGAAAACCAAACAACAAACTTCACATACTCATTCCCAAACTGCACTTAGCTTATGTAATATGAAGTGGGACGAATAATATGTACATGAGCAATTCAAAGTTAGAAATTGCTGAGTTTGCTAACATGGGCATGCAAAGCATCAACACAACCCAATCCCAATAAATAATCGGGTTGAGGCCGTTGAGTTTATCGGATTTTTATTTCTTTCTAACTCGCCCAATCGCTGAAATCACTTGGTATGAGCTGATCTGTGTCGACTCCAACTTCCAATTGCTCCACGTATAGAAGAGTTGATAATTGTTCGCCATACACTAAAAATTCCCCCTACAATTCTCTACTTTAACAAAACATGCATATCTTTATTCTATTAAAACGCTTAATTAACGCGGCCTTAGTCTCATGTAAGTCGCTCTTTTTTTTTTTTTTTGGTTTGTAAAGCCTTTTATTATGTGTATTATGGAACCCTATTACTATTTAGCCAATCTGTTCTCGCACAGAGTGAGTGAAGTGTCCCTTGTTTTATTTAAAAATTTGAAAGAAAACTTGTTTACAGGCAGCATTGTTTCTCACATACACGTGTTTTCGTTTTGCTTTCGGAAGCAGAAACAAAGCACGCAAAATTCAAGAGAGACTTCTAAAACAAATGGAGTGCATTTACACTCATTCACACGTGTTTGATTGATTGGCAGTTCGCGCGGTGGCCAATGAAGGAGCGAGTATATTGTCTCTACATGGTATAATAGGAGTGAATTGTTATTTATTACGGTATTGAAGATACGCCTCGAGTAATAAATTATCATCAGATTTAAAGTAATAAATTATTATAAAACAAAACCCGCAGCTGCAAAGGGACATTAATGACCCATGTCACTCGCCATCACCTCGTACTAGCTTCTGCAACAGTGACATTTTCCACCAGAGCTCCACGGAGAATTTAAAATTTTGAGTGATCTGAAATATTTCTGGTATTTTGAATTTTTAACTGTTAAATTTTATTTTGTGATTTTAAAATAAAAATTTAACAAAGTTTAAAACATTCGAATATTAAAATATTTAGGGGCATACAAGAAAGTGTCCTCGACAATAACTTACATGTAACTAGCCATCACAAATAACGCCTCTTCTGCTCTCAATAACGCATTGTTACGCTGTAAATTTTTAGGGTTTTATCACCCACGATTCCGAACTTTCACTCACCAGACCGATTGACGCTCGAACTTTAAAAAACCGAACAATACAGATGCCTGCATTCTTATAAAAACAAGACTTTGTGATACTCCGCCTCACCCTCGCTATCTCCAAGGCTAATCCAAACGCGCCATCACCCACCTGCCCTGCTAACTTTCACTCACCGCATGCATTGATGCCCGAACTTTAAAACCGATCACGAGATGCCTGCATTTATAAAAAACAAGACTTTGTGATACTTCTGGCCCCAATTCTCACATCTTCGTTAATTAAGAGAACATGGTCATTTCCGCACCAAGGTTTGATGAAATGACTTTTACGCCTTGATTACATGGCCTCGATCCTTTCCTCCTTCTTCCGATTTTGCCCCAAATCGGCTATTGAAAATTCCTCCTTGTCTTTATCATTTTCATTCAAATTAGTTGACCTAACCTCTTAATGTCATTCCGTGATGTAACATTCAATTGATAAAGTTACGCTCAAGTAAATTAATTACGAATCAATAATTGAAATATTGAATGAACAAAAATTGCCAATGTGATTTGCATGTTAAG
The DNA here is from genome assembly GCA_018257905.1 of Gillenia trifoliata. Classification (NCBI taxonomy): domain Eukaryota; kingdom Viridiplantae; phylum Streptophyta; class Magnoliopsida; order Rosales; family Rosaceae; genus Gillenia; species Gillenia trifoliata. The sequence goes on along the minus strand of CM031084.1, from coordinate 18,759,086 downwards.
ATAAAATTGAATAAAAAGACAAAAAAATAACCTAAATGACTTTAGTCCCCAAATTTAATTTTCTACATAAATCCGACATGTTTTTTACTCCATTATAACCCATTGACTGTGACTACATAAGCAAATTCATTAATTGGTGTTGACTCACATTTTAAATTTTTAGATGCCTAAAATACCCATATTTGAATGTTTGATGTACACAATTAATTCCATAAGGATTGTAAGGGAGAATTAATGATTTTACAAAAAGAAAAAAATATTAATGTTATAAATTCATTGCCTTATATATAAGAACAATAAAACATGCCTAAAATATGTAATAATATGCTTAATTAATGTCACGAAGATTATATTTTACATATAAATGTAGGTAAATTATTTTACACATACACATATATAATTAAAAAAATGTCTAATATATGTAAAATTCATGCAAAATAATTTACTCATATTTTACATAAAAAATAGCAGGTCAATTATTTGCATATAAATAATAATACATGCAAAATAATTTACGTACAAAAATAAAATAACGTACAATCATAGATAACGATATTTGTGGTAAAATTAATTAGTACAAAAACAGTAGGCATGTTATTTGATTCAAAAATTAATTTTAATCATTCTTAGATAAAAAAGTATAGGTAAATTATTTTCTTATACCATAAATTTATAATTGTAGTCAACTTTTGAAATAATACAATCTTTTTCACTCTCACAAATAGTGCACCTACTTTATTTGAACTTTCTTAAAATGTTAAATTGCTTCATTAACATAATTAGGTATTGTGGCATAAGTTGTAAATAATTTGTAATAACATGTTACTTATTTTTTCACATGTCAACAATTTTGAATTTTGGGTTTATTTGGATGTTTGAAGATAGATGGATTTAAGCTTAGGGAACAAGAGTTACAAGGGCCTATATCTAAAGAACTCAAAAATAAAAATGAGAACATAAGAAACATAACAAAAATTAATATCCATAAAAATCCATAATAGTCATAACATCCATAATATCATTAAAATATCATAATAGTCATAATATCAACTAATCATACTATCTTAGTTCCTATGAATTCATAGACCTAAATCAATGAATAAGTTGAAATAATAAAATATGTGTTCTTAGATGAAATAGACCTAAATCAATTATTGATTCATCGAATTAATTTATTTGGGCATAGCCTTTATCAATCGCAATGTTCTATATTAAGAATATTAAGAAAGGCGTCAATAACCAATTTGGACGAAAATGATAAGAAATGAGGGAAATTTCAACCAATTTGGAGGGAAAATCGGAAAGCAGTAACGAGTGGAAAGGATCGCACTACGTAATCAATGTACCAGTCATTTCATCAAACATATGGTGCGAACGACATATTTACCCTCTTACTGATTTGAGAGATAACGGAATCGGGACTTTAAGTATCACAAAGTCTTGTTTTTATAAGTTCCGCATCTCTGGGCGACGATGAAAGCTCGGCATCAATCGGCCCGTGAGTGAAAGTTCGTAGTCCGGGGTGGGTGATAAAAACCATTTAGATTGACTGAGAGATAACGGAATTGGACGAGCATCACGTCTGTTTGGCGTTTCTAAGATCTACGCCGACGGCTTAAAGCCGCATCAATCAGCCCCGCATGAGCAACAGTTCAAAACCCAATAAACATAAAACCCATTTTAATATAACACCATTATGAATCGATATCCTATATCAGCAGATTTTGTTTACGTAAATTGCTTTATGGGCCCTCAATACACTACTCCCCATAATCAACTGCATACTGAACAATGAATGAGAATAAAAAAAAAAAGGTGTTCAATCATGACTTTCTGGCGTTACTGGTACTCTAGACACACGTGACCTATGTCACTGCCATCACTCCTCGTACTAGCTTTATTACAGTGACATTTTCACCCAAAAATCTACTATATGGGGCTCAATACTCCATTATTTTACTTGAAAAAGAATGAGAATAAAAAGAAAAAATGTGTTCAAATTATGATTTTTTGGTGTTTATTTTGCACATAAAAATTAAAATTGCATTAAAATAATAAAATTCAAGAATAGATTAACTAAGGAAATAGCTGATCCAATTTCATTTCATGTTGCTTCTTACCAAAATATCCTCACTATTTTATAATAATATAAAACATCTTTAGTTAAATCCCTAGAAAACTAAACATTACGCCGGAGTGTTCCTAATTAAAGGTAATTGTTATATCATTTTTTTTTAAATATATAATATTATGTTCTATCGTTTTATATAAAATCTAGCTTCATCACATGCGATATCCTGTCCACACACGCATTTGTTACGCGCAAATTTTTCTTCACATAAAGATATATTAATATATTAAACGCCACTTAATAATAAACTCTTGCCATATAAATTGATCTTTCTAAGCTTAAAAGGCAGGGCAGCACAGCCCCCAACCAAGGGAGTGGTTCCGTCGAGATTCCATAAAGTCGTCACCACGAGTTGACCGTGCCTCACCGCCAAACTCTCCCTTCTCTCTATATTCCTTCTAAATTCCATCTTCATAAGTTTAAACTTAAAGAGATTTTAAACTGGAAAGATAAGCAAGCATGTAACAAAAATTTCATTCATATGGAATGCTCATGTGGTTCGCAATTAGTAATACGTTCGTAACCCTGAATACAACCAGAACGAATCTCAAAATTTGCATCACTCTCACTCATGTCCTCAATTCCTTCAAAATCACTTCAACACCATCAAGGGCGCCATCGGACTCCTCTTCCTCTTTCATTCTCTTTGATCGGTTTGATGGCTTCCTCAGATCCCTCTTCATCACTTGTATCGGACTCATAAATAAGTGGAGTTATTGTCTCATTCTCGGCCAACGCTCGCCAATTACCTGTTCAGAAAGCTTGCATTAACTCAGGTATTTAAGAATATTTCACTTGCACAATTTCACTTCAACACCAGTGCTCTTACCCTGTATAATGCACGCCTAAGACACTCGATAGCTGAAGAGCTACTGGAAAGTTGAAACTCTGGACTAATGAGCGGTATACCCAATAAAAAATTCAATGAAAGAAAGAACTACCAGGATTTCTTACTACAAAGAGAGATAAAACACTCCATAATTAACTTGCAACTTTCTTAAAAACAAAAGAGGAAATGAGAAATCTGAAAACCAACTCGTGATTTAAGTTGCGCATGACCATGTCTACCCTGAAGATTTAAATTTTACATTCAATTGAGTAATTTTAAAATCTAGATGGCTCTTCTTGAATGAAACTTTTACTTAGACAGGATATCATTCCATATTTAAAGTTTACCTGATATAAGGAGTTCAAGGCACTCAAAGAAGATTCTTTGGACACTATACCACTTTGCGTGTTGAAGAAGTAAAACTTAAGCCATGGAAGTGCAATATGCCAGACTGCACCACTGGAGTAAAAAAAAAAAAAAAAACATTCAAATCCATTAGGTATGGCAAGAGATCATCCAACATATAAAGCGTACTCACTAGATATCTTACCTCACACTGAATGATAGAAATTATAATGTAAGAGCTTCTTTAAAACAATTAGATGATTCAGCAGGAGATAGACTTTGGTAAACACCTAAAACACCAGTTTTATCATCCACATTAACACATATCTTCATGCATAAGTATTATATAACCAATATGAACTACGCAGAGGCCACCTTCTCATCTTGGGTGTATACAATCTATCAAAGGGCTTCTGCCCACTAAAGCATGTAGTGCTTGCTTGAGTAAATATGAACTGAGTCTGCACTGAGGCTGGATCTGAGAAGATTCTTTCATCATACCTCTGGTCTGTCATTGTCTAATAAATTTAAACTTTCAAGTTTTTCTCCTGCTTAAGGTTCATTCAAATCATCGCCAACCAGAACTCCATCTGCAGCCTCCCATGACCTAGATGAATTAGGGGTACACGTATCAACATTTCAAATGCTCAAGATTTGTATATTGATCACTTAATCAGTGTTTTCAACTGAATTAAACCATTTGAAAACAATTATGAAAGCATGTAATCAAATAATTGTGCTAGAGTACTTCTTCTCGATAGTACACAAACAGTAGTACCCTTTCCTATTTCTCCTTGTTTTATCCCTGTTTGAACGGATGGGTTGGAGATAGAAACAGTATTTCCAAACTTCAAATAGTAGCTTCTTGTTATGTCTCGCATAGGAAAAACTCTCTTTACCACCTCAAGATGTCTTTGACAGTTGAGTGATCCAACCGTGCTGCTGCACGCTTCTTACTGCCCTTACTCTTGATTGGCAGATCTTCTGTTCTGAAATTCCAAATCATGAACATCAGTGAGAAATCATACAAAGTTTCATATAGTACTCTTGAACAGACAATTACTCAAGAAGTGCTTCCATACTAGCTGATTATCATCACACAAAAACAAAATCAACTTTGAAATCATTCAGAGTTGATCATCCTACGCTCTAAACATTCAATCAAATAACCTTGTAATAACAAGCACAACAATTAACAATAACCGAGCACTGGGAAAAGAAACACTTGTTCAGCTGCTTAAAAAGAGGGAAGTTTCAATGAAAAGTTGAGATTTTTACGCCTGACCCAATTACACATATGTCCGAAGCTTACTAAACATTCAGATATGTGATGGCATAAATTTTACTAAATTAAACAAGAAATATGAAAACACCGTCAACAAAGACATCATTTGCAGCCTCCCATAACCTAGATGGATTGGGTACATGTATCGATCATCGACAAACGTGAAAATGCTCAATATTTGCATTATCTTGTCTGCTGAAGCATTGTTATCAAATACCAAAACTTAGAAACAATGATGAAAAACATGTAATCATGGTTTGGAACAGAAACGAAACAAAGCATTGTTCAAAAATAAAATCAGATGGAGTGTCCTAGTTGTGGGTGTCGTGTCAGGTAGAAGAAGATTACCAATTTCAACCATGTTTTTTGCACGCGCCTTTACTTATGTTTTTTACTTTCATTGGCGGAGCTTCTAGTTCTAATCCCAAATCACGAAAACAAGCTTCGGTTAGAATCTCTAAACATACAATTATTCCATATTAGCTGATTATCCAATCACTCACACAAAACAAAACCAACTGATTTTCGAATTAAAAACCCTAACCTGATGAAGGACAAGGAGAAGAACGAGATGCTGGTGGCGTCTTGTTGCGGCGTGGTGTGCGGTGGGTACCGTTGGTGGCCTGAAGATGGAGAAGAACGACGTTGCTGGCGTGTTGTTGGTTCAGTGAACGGAGAATTCGAGAGTGAGTGAGATCGAAAAACAGAGAGGAGGCGGAGAGAAATGCCCAAACCCTGTAACTCTAAGCACTGATTCAGTGTAACAGGGAAGTCTACTGTAAGATGATAGAACCTACTCCTTTCACCAATTAAAAATGACACGTAAATAAAATATATATATATATATATCTGAGAACACCAATTTAATAAACTTAAGAATATTTCTCAAAATGTCCTCGCTTGATTTGACGGAGAAGAACAATGAACAACTATCCAAATAAAATAGGGACAAAATAATAATTTACATGTTTTAAAGAAATATAAGGAAAATCTTGATGTGACGTGATTATTCAATTCAAGACGATTATCAATGGCTTCCGGGACACCAGAATTTCAGCCCCAAATTAATCTGGGTAACTATTTAACAAAGATTACTCATTCACATCTTTACATTTACTCATCGAAGTTGGACCGTAAATATAAGAGATTAATTATTCTTTCTTTTTGTTTTTTAATTTTTTATTAAAAATATATAATTAGATTCACAATAGAAATAAAACTTAATTTTAAAATTTTAAAAAGGCCAACACAATAGTGTAACCTGACGCAATAAATGTCGGTCCAACTCAATCCAAACATTTACAACCGGGATTAGGTTGGGTTTCATTCGTTCATTCTAGTATCGGGTTTCGCTTGGGAACTCAAATCAAAACGTGGGAACCGAATACCGAATCAATTTTTCGATTTGGGAAAATACATACCGACATCGAACCTAAATTCTCGATCCTAAAATTTGTAATATCAAAATGAATTCGCTTCGAAAATTTTGACCCTAATTTGACAAATTCGATCCCCTTTACCCGACAAATTTTACCCCCACTCGACAATCAAAACCCTAATTTGAGATTTCATAATTTATAAGACTTAGCTCAAATCCTTGATATAATTAGCGTGGAAATTGAGTTGAGGTGTGAGGTTCTCCCAAACCCAAATTTGTTTATTTAGAGGTCAACGAAGACGTTGGAGATTGAAGGAGAAACAGCAGGTGTGGTGGTGGTGTAACGATGTTGCTCTCTCGCGGGACAACCATGGAGGAGACGCTGCTTGCAACGCTTCAAGCACCATGTCCGCGACCATGCACTTCTAGCTTAGCCGTATGGGTTGGAGTGGTGTTGCTGCAGAAGAGGGACTAGGTCAGTATCAGACGGGTTGGAGTCTTGAGACGTGGGGAGAAGTAAGGCAAACGAAGAGATTTGTGTGTGATATATATATATATATAATATTCAGCTTTTGGTATTATCGAATATATGGTAATATCCTGATCCCCTGCATCGAAACTTCTCGGTATTTTTTGCACGCCACCGAACTGTTCTCGGGTTTTAAGTTTCGGGGCTTCGCATTTGGTTTTGGTTTTTTGGTAAAAAATCCTAGCCTTAGTTCATTCACCGAGTTTAATTGGGTTGTTTGGATTTACTTGGGTCGGATTCGCCGAAATCCAATTTGAGTTTAATCAGAATAACTTAGTTTGTAAGTAATTTAAAAAATTAAGCCAAATAGCACGCTTAGTTGCCTTCACTTCATAAATAAATAAAAACTTAAATTCAGCTCTTCACAAATTGATATATGTTCTAAAGCTAAACCAAATACCTAAAGTTTCAACTGTGCAAAGTTTGAATTAAAATATAAGAAAATACCAAAGCTGGTACTTCACAGAGAAAAAAAATTATAATGGGTGCTCTATTTAAAAAAATTATAAGGGGTATTCAATTTAAAAAAAAAATATATATATATATATATATTATAAATGGTGTTCATTGTTGGACCGGCCACTTGGGTGTAATGTGAGCATTGGTTGATTTATTACAATTGGGTTGAATTGCTTGATTAATCGGGTTGTTACAGTTCGACGAAATGGCAAGGATCAACTCCAACCCAATCCAATCAACAGAACAAAAGTTGAAATTGATTGTCTGGCAGGGGCAGAATTCAAGAAAAACTCATTTATTCGTGTTTAAAGTCATCGACATGGGGAGTTCTGCTTTGGCCTCAACTCAAGTTGCATTATTAATTGCCACACGCTGCACACATGTGGCAAGAGCTCTAGTGTGTGTGTATATATATATATTATATACTTAATTGGATTAATAAGTAATCGCAGTGGTGATAAGGTAGTTGAAAGATAGTTTATGCGGTAAAAAATTAGGATTTAGTCCTCGTGGTGAAGTGTCATAGATTTACTCAAATTGAAAGTTTCATTAATCTCGCATTAATTCGTTAGCATCGTGTGAGCCTCAAATGTGAGGTTAAAGATAAAGTTAGGCTCAAATGTAGTCTCACGTACAATTAACCCAGAGTTCTGTTTTAACCTCTACTTACAACAATTAACAAATAGTTGACGGAACTTTTAATTTTGGATCTAAATCCTAATGAACTTCACCACGAGTTTAGCATATATATATATATATATATTTTTTTAACCACGTAGGGCTTATCTTTCCCAGCTACCCTATCATCATGGGTGGACCATTAATATAATGTATAACTAATCCTGGCTGGACGATTCAGCTGAGATTTTCTAGGGCCTCAAAATCCGAAACCTAACTCCAATTGTATGTTCACTTTGATTTTTGGTCTGTTTTTCGATTTTGGTCAACTTGTTTTTCTTCTCGGTTTGTTTTGGTTCCACCCCCTATAACCTGATTAGCTAACATTAATCATGTGGATTTTGAAGCTTTTCAGCTACCTTGTGTTCTTATCTACCTCCCACCAAAGATTTCAAGCTTTCATCTTGGCACTTAAAGCAACTAAACATTTTTGCTACGTATCCATTTCTTTGAATTCCCACCGCCAATGGATTTTACAACGCTTGCTACTGAAATGGATCGTTAAGCTTGATATCTAATCAAAGCATTATTTTTGTTTTTGGTTATGAGTTTGTTTTTGGTTTGTAATCAAAGATGAGTTTATGCTCTTTCGTTGCAACCTCAGTGACTTTTGTTCAAAGCTCGAAATGCTTATAAATCATAGCAATATAAAGGCCATTAACAATCAATCTTCCTTCTGATTTTCAAATCAACCTACTACCCAAAACCCATAACCCACTTAAATCATTCAATTAGGTGTAATTTGAGAAAGTTGAAAAACCTTATTACTTATTTTGAAAATTGATCAAACTTGAAATGTGTAAAATGTAGTTAGTCTCAAATTATAATAGCCACATCATAACCGCCTCAAGAAGGCTCAAGGGCATCTAATTAGGTTTTACAATTAGCAATAGTCAAATCTAAAGAGATAGATGTATGTGTTTAGAATAGCACAAACCATAAAATCAAAGAGTCTAAAAAAAAACAAGCTTATTAAAAAAACAAGAGATAAACTCATAATGAGTAAATACAGTCAAAGTTGTAATACATGTACTTCAAAACCCTTATTTTCCTTAGACCATTCTCAATGGTGAGATAAAGTCTTAAAATTTAGAATTTAAACTCCCTAAACCCTTCCAATAAATTTCTTACTTAAAATTAGATAAGCAGATAAATTCTAAAATTGGGTCACCTAGACCGTGACTCCCAACGGAACAAAATTCCCACTTAAATGCTACGCCAACGCTACCATTTTCTAATTGCACTCATTTGACGCGCTAAAGAAATATGGCAGTTGCCCACGTGGGTCGCAGTGCGCGGGGCCAGGCCACTGCAATGGGTTTACCACGCATTGCACAAAAGCCAACAAATCTATTAATCAACGGGTCAAGATTGCTTCGCCGTTGATATCCAACGGTGTCCGTGATGCAATCTTTAAAAATATATATATATATAATTTATAAATTAATAAATCTAACGGTAATGAGATCGAATGTGATCAAATTCCAACGTGAAAAAAGATCTAACGCCCAAAATTAAATCCAACTTGCCAAAATATTTTTAAAAAAAAATTTAAATCAAAATTCACTCAAAAAGCCCATAAATACCTATGTTTGTTCAATCATCCACACAAAATTCACTTTCTCATACAATTCTTCAAAATTTTCTTTCTACCCATCTAATTTAGTGTCCCTTTGCTACAATTGTTCAATCATCTACATAAAATACCTATGTGATCAAACCTAATTGTCACCTAATTTAGTGATTCTCATTATTTATCGGAATTAAATTTTTAGGTTAAATGTTCACAAAATAAATTAGGATAATCTATAAATTTTATTTTAAAATAGTTAACGAAAAGAAAAATTAGGCTAAAATCATTCTTAGTAACTTAAGCAATTTTTAACCCAAACCATCGTATATTAAAATCAAGCTGTATAAGCTTCTAAATTTTCCGGCCAAAATTTAGACTTTAACTTTCACATCGGTATTTTCGGCTCGGGCATTTACGTTATTGACCGCTGCATGATAAATTTTTTGAAATGATACAATAAATTCCTCAAATTTAAGAGAAAAATCCTACAACAGACCACAAGTACTTCTAACATTAACGTCCAAGGGAGTTGCTCAAGATTGGTATGTAATAAGGTGACCTACATAAAATGGCTTAAAGATTGAACGCTTCACACTCTATCTCTAATTTCTTCTCCCCCTCTTCCTCTCTCTCTTCCCTCTCTCTCTTTAGCTTATGTAGATCAAAGTGTAGATTCAATGCCATGAAGATCAGAATTACCTCCGTAACAACGCTTACGAAACAGGAGAAAGAAATAGTGAAGAGAATCTTTGGAAGCTTTACCTCTGGTTCTCGCTTTGGCTTCCTTTAGTTTTTCCTTGTTCTGCAAACCCTTTTCCCTCTCAAAAACTGAATTACTTTCCTCTTTGGGAGGAGAGACAGAGAGAGAGAGAGAGAGAGAGATGCCTGTTGCTGTCCCTTCCCCTCTGCTAAAAAGAGTGAAGAAAGCTTTTGGCTTTGTATCCCTTAAAAAGATTTTAAAAAGCTTCACAACAGCCTTGGCTTTTATTTTCCTTGTCTGCCATTAAAAATGCCATAACAGGCAACCCACTCCCATTTTTGCTTTCCCATATCTCTCTCCTTCTCTGTGTAGACTGGAAAATTTCTTAGAGAATCAACACTCTGGTCATTTTCCGGCGATTGCTTTCTACTCACTTTACTCATCTCTGTCATTGACCCTTTCCACGAAAAATGGGTTGATATTTTGCTTCCAAAGTCACCCAAAGAACCTGATTTTCCTTCTATTTCTGCAAATCTCAACTGGGTTCTGATACCAACCCCATTTTCCCATCTGCGTAGTCTCAAATCCCACAAAACCTATAAAAAAACAAAGAATAAGTCACCTTTTTAACCAAACGAAAATGATGCGATCAGCTCTCACGCACTTACCACGTCCTCACCGCCGTTGTGCCACCGTACGTGGCCATGATCTTAGCCTACGGCTCCGTGAAAATGGTGGAAGATCTTCAGCCCCGACCTTCTCAATGCCTGGCATAAACCGCTTGTCAAGCTCTTCTTCGTGCAGTTCCTGCTCTCCTTCCACTTCCATCTCCACCAACAACCCTACGCCATGAACTACAGGTTCATAGCGGCTGACAGCCTTCGGTGAAACTCATCGTCCTGGCGGTCCTTAGCCGTGTGCGGTCGAGAACCAGCGCCAGAGGCTCTCTCGAGTGGTCCATCATTTCTTCTCTCCACTCTGCCCAACACTCTGTCATGGAGGCCTCTCTGGAAGGCGAAGTGACGCCTCCGGCTCCAATGGTCCAAATCAGTCGTCTCCAGTGCATCATTTGGTACACTCTCATGCTCTTCCTCTTCATGTACAGAGGCGCTCGCCTCTCATTGGCGAACAGTTCCTGACACGCCGCTCCATCATTTGTGGTCGATTCCGACATCATTTCTGGACGGGAAAGAGCAGTTGCACAGAGTGGTCGAGGTCGAGAAGACGGAAGCCCATGTCACTGTCAGAAAGTCCACGAGCTCGCCCGAAATCTACTCCAGAAGATCCATTGACCCAACCTGCGTGTCTTGACCTCTAAGGTTTCTAATCTCACCAATGCGGAGATTTACAGCCTTCAGTCTTCTGAAACCTGACTCCCAGAGGCTCCAGCTTTAACCACACTGATTTCTACCCATGGCATGGGAAAACATGAGCAATGCCAGTCCGAGGCAGTCGAATTACGGGAATGTGGGCTTGATGCAGGAGGCCGGAGGAGTTGGGGGCCAGAGGAGGAGCAAATGGGGGAACTGGGGTATCCGGCGTTCCAGTGCCGGGATTTTCTCCGGTGACGGGAATTATCATGGGGCAAAGAAGAAAAACCCAATGGGACAGATGGTGTACAAAGTGACCGCCATGTTTGTTTGAGCTCGCGCTTCGCCTGTGTCGAAGGAGGCATCCATGTTTTCAGAGGAGGAGAATGTTATAAATGAACTTCTGCTGGGGTTGCTACACCAGAAAGGTATAAAAGCCTTCTGCAATTTGGAATATCTGTTTTACCATTATTATTAGATTAGACTAGATTAGATTGCTGTGTAAATTCATTTGCATGATTGTGTGCTACGGATGTTTCTTTTGCCATTTGCAACTGTATTTGTATTTGGTGACGAACGTTTCTTACTTTTATCTGCTTGTGGGATGAGAAGTCGCGTGTGGCAGTTTTTCGTTTATAATTGCCAGCGTAATGGCCCATTTTTTAACCTCTTTATTTCAAAACAAAACCCCCTGCTTTTTCTGTATCATTTTATTATGCTTAACGATCCACAACAACTGGTGTTTATTAGATTGCGATGAGTTTGGCCGAGATGAGTTCAGCCACAACAGGCCGGCTTGAATGGGGCTGATCGGGAAGGTCCAGCAAAGTCGGTTGGGCCTGAGCTCCACCGAACCTCCACCCCAAGACAGCTAATGGCAATCAAAGACACAGCTATGCTGTTTGGCACGTAGACTCAAGCCATTTATTATAGAAGTAAACCATTAGGAAACCCAAACACTTGCTCCAGCCTTATTGGCCTCACCTGCTCCTTGGTCTCCATATAAGCATAACTGAATGGTACAATACATCAAAGGGGCTGCAAAATCAGACTCCCAAGCTATAATCCCTGTTGTGATTTTCCAGGTGGCACATTGTTATGCTTACGATTGTAGCTCGCTGATTGCCATTCCCTGTCTGATGCAGTGGGTCTTGGAATGGCCATGTTTAGTCTTGGTATGTTAAATCCTGTTGTAGAGTTCATGCTTTAGCTTTTGTGTTAAATATCATACACAACTACAGCCTGAAGTATATTGTTACTGATATTATTATTTGGTCGCGGATTGCAGGCTTGTCTATGGCTCACACTAAAGGGGATGATTACATCAGGGAAATAAGGTTGCTTGCTATGGCAGTTCGAGCTCCTCACAGGGCCGGGCTGTCATGGCAGCGGCCTCAATTGCTGTTGACTGCAGGTGTCTTGCTGCACATTACACTGCACAGGTAAGGGAGTTTTAGCTAGCTAGGCAATGACGAATTGGGGCGTCTAATTGTATTGTGCTTGATTTTCAGGCAGCTCTTCCACAAGGGATTGTTCCGTTTGTCTTTGCCATGGTATCACAATTATCCTGACATACTAAGCACACTGGGTTCGGATCACAACAATCTTCATCTGATTTTGATTAATTCCGCTTTCACGTTGCTTATTGACTAGTAGTATTCTATCTGAATTCATCTGATATGGGTCTAATTTTATGTTGTGCAGGGTTATTTGGAATGCTAATCGCGCTTCCGATCACATTGGTTTACTGTCTTGCTAGGCTTTGAACAGAGAATCTCTTTAACTCTGTTGAGCAAACATAATGTAGGAGGACTTAATCTTTTGCATTAGGTTTAGCACAGAAGAACAGCATAGATTTTCATAGAAGATAGAGAGAGGGATTATGTGGGAGGAAATATATTGACAAGCTCTTCTCTTCACACAAGGTTTTAGAATTTAGATATAGAGGGAGAAATATTGAATGGAGAAATGAGCTTTAGAGCTACTTTTGTTGTAATTCTTTGCCATTTTTCTATGAACCCTTTATTTTTTTTGTGTGCCTCTTGAGAAGTGAAGCTTGTTTCTAGTTGGACTACTTCCTCTCCCACTTTTTACCTTTTTACCTTTGTCAAAGGAGATTGTACTCAACTGGAATCTCTATGTAGATGTTTAAAGCCAATGCATATGCATGCTGCTTTCTCTCACAGTCTGAAACCAACCAAACAGTGGACTGGATGCCTCTAACATTGAAAAAAGAAACAAGAATCCTTTTATTTATGTTTTTACCAGCTGTGTGAGCTGTCACTTGGCTCCCACTCCATTTCTTGGGCTTGCTGCATTCCTTACAAACTCATAATTGTCTGCTTTTCTTTTTCTTTTTTATTTTTTGAATTTAGTGATATGGGTCAGAGAAATTTCTACATCCCGCTGCGCCACTCATTTATTATCTCGCGACAATTACATAATGTTGAGTGAGGAATTTAAAACACACAAAGCCATCATTGTTTCAGGCAGTTACCAGGCTCCTATTTTGATGTGGTAGACAGATAGGGGTCAAACATTCTAGTAGTGTTCTGGAGCATGAAATATTATGAGCATTTAACCGTTCAATTTTAATGTTTATACTTTTAACTGAAAATTCAACGATCAAATTCTTGATAAACCATAAAATCTCTCGGAGGCTCTATACATCTATAATCTCAAATCTCTATGCATGTCGGTTGGTTTATTCTCTCTCGAGTCTCTCTTAAGGATGTGTTTGGCAGCGCTTGAAAGCTTATCTGCTTGGTCTTTGGATTGGGTAAGCCCACGAGGGACCCGCAATTGGAGACCGAGAGAATTAGTTTCTTTTCCACCGTTGAACTCCCCAGAGCATGTTAATAAAACCAGCAGGAAGATATTATCCAGATTTGTCTAGGGGTTTGCATTCAAGTTGTAGTATTACCATTTGGTGAATTTTGCAAGAGGAATTTTGTGTCGGTTAATAACTCACTTTAATAGTAAAAGGTCTTGTTACTAATTTGATTCACAAGTAGCTTTTTAAAAATCGCTTATAAAAGCACTTTTAAAAACAACCCTCCACGCCGCTTAAAAGCTGCTTTAATACTATAACTTTAAAATAAGCGCATATTTTATTTTTACTAAACACTTTTTTATCTCATGACCTTGAAGTGAAGCGCTTTTGTTAAGTTAATACCAAACGGCTCTTAGTTTTTCTTTATCACTCTCTACTTATTGTGAATAATAATTATTATGGTAGTTACTATTTATCAATTATTCAACCGATGTGATTAATTTATAATGAAGCCATATATGATTATCCCACTATACACCTATCATGGTCAGTAGGCGCTACGATTCTGACCGACTGACTTGGACTCAAAATCACATAGCTGTCGCTAAAACTCTATCATCTATGGCTTGCCAAAAAATGAGTAGAAGGGGTGTGATTTTGGGTTAACGAGATTTAGCCATATCAATTTATCATTGGAGAAAATGTTCTAAAACCTAAAATTAAAGAGCTGAAGCCCGAAATATAGATTCATATAATGGAGTCAAGGAATGCAATTATGCATGAGGGAGCATACTAACTGGAATTGTTTTTCTTCAGCATTCGTTTAGTCATTTATTCAATTTGGAAAGTAAGAACAAATAAAAGTCCGTAGGAAAAAGTGGTGCGAAGATCACTTTTACTAATTAAGAACAAGTTATTTTTTATTTTGGCTAGCTAACAAAAATTATATGTTTATGGCTGACAAAGAAAATCATTGGGGTTGTTTAGTTCATTTCATGACGAATTTTTGGTAAGTTAATGTTATAGATTGTGTATTAATATATTTAATAGTATATCCACATTTATGATATAAACTACCAACATTTATGGTATAAAATCATGTTATATTTCATACATAACATCAACTGACATTTGACTATCACAGCACTCATAACGAATTTTCTTCCCATAGTTTTGTTTTGAATGTTCCTTGGATGAAACAAGAAAGATGTAACAAAGAGAAAAACGTGGGCTAAATTTTACTACATTTTGGTTTATACCCAAACCTAAAATGTTTATCAACGTCCACTCCAACTAACTGATGTTCTGGTTTCGCTTTTAACGTACAGCGCATTATACAAACATTTCCGTCTCCATTTCACTTCCATGAGAGAGAGAGAGAGCAACTTAAAGATGTAGACTACTTGCAACAAAATGTCACCTTTTCACTGCACATATCCAGCCATCATAATCATGTTCCATCATTTAAATTCATCAAAGCCATACTTTCAGCTAGCAGCCATATGGGCTGCTTCAAAAGAATAAAGTTTGGCTCTCAAATATTTTCGGAGGAGTTCCCACGGAATGAAGTTTATAAGAAAAAGTTGGTTCTCAAGATTGAGATAGAGTTTTTCCTCAATTCACTTAGTGTTTTCGATTGATAAAACTTTTAAGTGCTTAAGATCGAAACCTGTTTCATATTATAAATCGCTATAATAAATGCATACTGTACTTCATCAATTCGTTAACTGCTTTTACACAGCTTAACGCTAAATCGAGGATTGAACCAGGACTAAAAGATAGTCAACTCCTCGCGGCCCAGATGTAGAGTTTAATTGATGCATGCATTAAGTAATCATTTTTCAAATTAGGTTATGTTCACTAGTGATATGTATATATTTAATGATTACAAAAAGCACTTACAACAGTAGCAATTTTTCCTCTCAGATCCCACCGCTATAAGAGGTATTTTAATTTCATATATAGGCCCTCAATGACCCCAAAATTCTTGTAGCCTTTGAATGTTTTACCATTTAACATTTAATGAACTTAACACGTAGATACCGACCTACTAGCTACTTCCTCCATTATCCACACGAATGAGAGGAAGGTGACATTGTTTGTGGAGATACTGCAAGGTTTCCTGCCAACCCATACCGAAGGCCGTCGCCAAGAGTGTTGGGAAAACTTTACCGAAAAGTAGTTTAATAACTTACGCCTCTTCATAGACTTCTTTTTCGTCTGCTGATGGCCAACGCAGGTCAGAATCGCGTCCTTCCGGCAGCATCTGCCCCCTTGAAGCTTTTGTCATGTGCTGTCATAAGCTACAATCGTTCAATAGTTGGAAAGTACTTAAGTTTAACACTGTCTCATTTGTTGCGTAATAACCGGTAGAGGCGCCGCCGTGAGTTGGTCGCCATTCATCATTGTGGCTGAAACAATTCCTTCCGGATTCCTTTAGGCTAACTTGCAGGTGTCCAATATCTTGATCTCTCTCATCCTTCAATGGCCTCTTTAGGTCCATCTCAATAGCCCAACAACAATTATATGGCTAGTTTTAAGGGTCTAAAAAGGGTTCTTCTGGGTGCATGGAGTTGCACCCGCTTATTTGGATACTTTGTCATGCATGTTATTTTTTACAAGTGTGAGAATGTTTGGCTGCTCATTTGTTGTAACACTAGTAGGGAATCTCAATTGACTCACAACTCTTTAATAAGAGGAAGTCAAGCGCTGCTTTCTAAATGCATGTTATGTACATGTCCGACTGTTGGTGGTAGAGAAATCAAGGCATTTTTTGCATTGAAGGCGTGGGGCAAAGGTGCTTGACATCGTGGTCATGAAGTCGCTTTCTAATGCCCTTTCGCCCAAAACAAGGTAAGTGGTTTGCCACACGCCATGGCCTGGTGATTTTACGCTATTCTTGATGGTAGATGATCGCCGACACTTATATAAATCTACCCTGGGGTAGTTTTTATTTTTATCAACTCGCCACCAAACTATTCTGCGATTTCGCGACCAAGATTTTGATAGAAGCAACTTGCAACCACTACTCCCAACTTCTTTTCAAATTAATTTTTGTGCTTTTGCTTCGCATATGTTTTCTCTCTATGTTGTATTTTGCTTGTATTTATTTGGGTATAATGCTTAATCTTTAACACCGTCATCTAGACTATTCTTAGCTTAATTACAGTGGTAGAAACAATACATCTATTGAGTTTGTAGATTTGAGAAGTAACACCGTGACGAATCGACATTAACCAACTTAGCAAATATGCCTTATGTTACAACCCGTCCCAAATTTTTATGTGAAATTACCAAAATACCCCCTAGTGGTCAATGTTGACTTTGCTGACTTTCTCGAGACGACTTCAGAAAATTTATTTCTTTCCATATTCAGCGATGGCTTGTCTATACGAACTGTGGACGCAAGAGGAACTCAATTTTGTTAAACGAACGTTTTATGAAGCTTTTAAAGTGCTAGCATTTTAGTAATCTTTAACCCCATTTGTTAATTAGGTTTTTAAGTTGACCCACGCTTCCGCAGCTATTCCACTAACCCTCGCACGATCTCTCTCCCTCTCTCCCCATTCTCTCGGCCAAAACCACCCCAAAACTACACAAACCCTAACCTTGACCTAATCACAAAACCGGCCAAACTGCTGTCTAAAATCCATACTATCGAATGATCGTCAGCTATTCGACGAGGCCGTGATTTTAGAATCTCCAAACTCAACCCGATCATCAAAACCACGGTTTAACGGTTCGACAAACCGCCCCACAATTTCGTAGTAAACCAGACCAAGGTAAGCTCGAGACCATTACCATTGGTTTTGTATTGGATTGAGTATGCCTAAATCGATATGTGCTAACGCGACCTGTGCGCTAAAGGAGAACGGAATTGTGGTTTCCTAAGCTTCTCGCATTAATTTCTTGTGGCCATTTTGGCCATTTTTCGGCCCCAAATTGCATGAAAATATTCTTACTCATCAATACCTTCAATTTGATATATGGGCATGCTAAATTTGGCCAAAGAACGGCTAGTTAGTGAATTTGGTTTTAGAATTAATTCAGAAAATTTCCCACCCGGCGAACTGCATTTACATGAGGACGGAGGCGCTCGCAGTGGTTCGCGACGGGGCATGCTCCGCGACCGGCGAGGGGAAGAAGACAGAGGAATATTCTGTCAACGGTAACGGTAAATATCTTAACCTGCCAAAAATGTATATTCGTTAAAATTCAACGGCACGACGGCCAAGAAAGCGCTGCAACACGCCGCCAGCCTTCGCTGCGGGATGACGTCACCGTAGCAAGGGTGGTAGGGCGCCGCGTCGCTGCGGGTACACGCAGCCGGCCGCTGGGCGGCGACACGCGCGCGCTGGCGTTTGCCGCGGTGCCGCCCGTACCGGTGCGCGGCAGCTCCTCCCTAAGGCGGCGCGCTGCTCTCGATCAAGCCGCTGCGGGCGGTAAGGCAAGGGCGGCAAGATCGCGGCACGGCATGTGATCGCGTCAGAGGGTTTTTCGCTCCTAATTGCTTCAGCCCGCTTTTCGCCAAAATAATAGTTTTTTTTTTGGGAGTATTTTTCTTATTGGGCCTATATTAATTTATATTAGGAGGCTCTAATTTTCCCCTAATATTAAACAGAATTTTTCTACGCCACACTTCGGCGAGGCAACACTGAGGAGATTTCTTACCCGATCACCGTGAGTGGATTCTTTGTTTTGAATAAATGATTTGGTGCTTGAAAATAATTATTGAAATGGTTTCTTGCATGATTTTAAATGTTTTGGGACATGTTTATATATATATATATATATATGTTGGTATTCAATTATGCAAACTACATGGTATTTATTTATGGTTATATATTTATAAAAAATGAAGTTTGAGATATGATTATATGTATGGTTATATTTATGAAATGTTTTTGAGGGCTGTGGAATATATTTATATGGAAATATTGCATTTTAATATTGGCTTCTTACGCATGAATATGTCTGGACATACGTAAGGATTAAATATTTGGGAAATTATGAAATAATGCATATTCTTCTCTTTCTACACATGATGTATATATGTATGTTTTCAAACACACTTGGTATGCTTTCACTCACGCAGTACCGTCTCACTACTGCAGGACAAGTCTCACATGTCTGGGGCTCACGCACTGCATCCAGTGGTATTGTCCAGAAATACCTTAGTGCAAGCTTGTCTTACGCTTTATTTGTATTTCGTAGTAGTGCCCTACCACGCAGCGACTGTGACGCCGCGCGAATGCTGGCGCTACATGTGTGTACTAGGTGGTAAAGGGCGTCTTGCCTCGCGAATGGACTTAATCGTATGGGATGGTGACCAATGAATAAAGAGCTGTTCGCTCGGGTTTGAAAACCAAATTTTTTTTGTGGAAACCGGCTCTGGTTCGGCTCGTGCACTTCGGTTCGGTTTCTGCCTGGGTCCTGCTTTGGGCCTTGCACTAGCCCAATTAATGCAAATTTAAAAAAAAAAAAAAAAAAAATCATGTTTGGGCCTTAGTTTTGGCCTTATAATGCATAAAATTTACTATATTATAATTCAAATAAATCTAGTTATAACTTGTAAGTTCAATAAGTCCAAATAAATTTACAACAATCACCAAATTAATTATTTTCTTACTATACCCAAAATAAAAAAAATTGGTAAGTGACCCAATCCAAAAATATCAGGCAAAGTATCGAACCATGCCTCGTGAGATGCTACAGATGCAAGTACCATTGTAATGCAGCCCAAGATGCAAGTGTTGACAGCAAAGCAAAAGCTATTTTTGCCTCCGCTCGCCGCAAAGAAAAAGCAATTTTTACACCATCGCCCTTTGCTTCATGCCAAAGCTCTTTCCTCGATTATTGCACAATGTGTTATGAGTTTGCAACCAAAACAAACTCCACTTTATGATTCATTAATAGGACTCCTTGTGATTCATTTTCCATCTACCTAATAGAAAATAAAACATATTTAACAAAGAAAGATACACACATACACACATACATTCTATGATAAAAAGTTTCTACATGAATAAATAATACGAATAAAAATTGAGAAAGAGAATACTTTGAATGGTGTAAATTTTATCTTCTGACAACTCCAACGCTATACTCGCTTATAGATATATATAAGGAGACACTTTAAGAGTTTGAAATTTACAAGGAAATCATGGAAGCTAGAGCAAGAAGAAATTAAAGCAGAAGGTGTATAAGAACTTCAATTTATAGCCTAACATCAGAACTCACAACCAAGTTCACCTAAAAATGCACAAAATCAAAAACCCACTAACATGCACTTAAATGCACACAAAATAAAAAAACTATCAAGCAACTCAGAATTTAATCAAGAATTCTATAAAACCTAGAAAATTACTAAAAACATTGAAGAAGTCTTTATCCATGCACACCAAAATAGGTGCAGTTCTTCAAGCAATCACAATGTTCACAAAGAGATACACCATATAGCAAGTCTAAAATGTTAATGTGTTCAAGGCATTTAGAGTTCCATATAGCAAGTCCAAACAACACTGTTATATACCATGTACACACATGTACATACACACATACATCATTGCCTTGCAATAATTGCACCAAGGCCATCCTAGTTACAACTCAGTCAAACACGATACTCAGATGCTATCGATCTGATTTTAAGCATCTAGATCAAAGAAACATCAATGGTTGTTTATAGGATTCAGCACGCACCGAGAATGAAATACTGACACCGAGGATAAATTAATTGTGAGAAGCAAATGTAGCATGAAAAATCGTCTTTGTTAGCGTCTCCAGGTTTGGCTGGGTACAGAACCACTAGTAGTGTTTCCATTAGATGTCTTCATCAGAGAACAATCCTTCTTTAATACTCCTCCCAAACTACCTGTGTTGTCTTTTATATTGGGAATAAAAAAGCAAACACTTCAAATACAATTTATTGTGTCTTTTGTCTGCCATGCAGGTCTTACGCATGTTCCATAGAAGGATCCATCCTGAAAGTGAAAGCTCCATATCTGCTAGAGAACTTGTCAAGTCCGAGAAATACAAGAAGAAAAACAATTCAGGTAGTGGTTGTAATGAAAACAGATGCTCATCGGTGGAGACAACGGAAAGTTCCTCATCAACTTTCCTGAACACAGGCTGAGTGGTAACAATTTACAAGAAAGGAGCACTGATCATAAGAGTTAAATGATTTACACATTTCGTGAACTTCTCACCGGCCCGGCATTGACAAAACAACACTGCTCTCAGGGAAAAAGAAATACAATTCCATATAGCAAGTCCAAACAACACTGCTATATAGCACCTATTATAACTCTGTAATTTTGCATAATCTAAAAATTTGACATGCATAACAAACTGATCTTTCTTAATTTGTCAAATTAATTTACTGTTAATTTACCAAATTAATTCCGAGAAATTTCCAATCTGAACAATTTCCAGTTTCTTTTCTAATCATTTAAAAATAAAAATACAAAAGAGAAGAGAATACTCGGTGTCGCCAGTGACGCCGTCCGGACGCCCGTGAATTTCGGTAAACAACCTCAGACTTGGAGATCGAAAAGTATGCAAAACTGCACACACAGATGCAGTATTAATATCAGAAACCAAATCAACACATTACAGATGCAAAACTGGAAGATTGAAAACCAAATCAACACAAAAATACAAAATTTAATTATTTGCAGCAGTAAAAATGGAGATGGTGAAAAGGCCGCAAGTGCGTGGAGGTGAGTCGCGGTTACCTCGTAGTGGTGGGCGCTACCGACGGGCGGAGAGATGATGCGTAAAGAGTGAGGGAAATTGAATTGGCAAATTGACTCCAAAGGCTTGGGGCTGATTCTGTGCACCAAGCTCTACTCTAGTAAATTAGAACTTACATTTAACCAATTAAAACATGACACGTAATTAAAATAAATAAATAAATAAAATATATAATTCTGTTCAAGCTCCTCTCGCATGAAAATCAAACCAACCGAAATGCCGGTTTCTTTTCGGTTTTGTCTTGCTTCGGTTTTGGTCAACTCAAGCTCGCTTCGGCCCGCCAAAAGTGGCTGCTTCTTCGGCTTTTTTTGCCCACCCCTAGTACTAGGAGTACAAATTTAATTGAATAACGAAAGTGCTTCAGACGATTGAGAGGTTGTTCCTCAACACGCATACGGGTGATTGCCTATATACTTGTGTTGGTTTTCCTATATCTATACAATTGATATATTTGAGGAAATGATCTATTGGAAATATGATCGGTGATCTAAGGTGATTTTATATTGTTATAATGCTGCTATACTTATAAAGCACGTGCTTTGATACATACTATGATATAGTATGATTTTACAATTTACTGATTTCATTGCGGGTTATTATGTTGAAAAGAGAAAGGTTTTGCGAAAACTTTTATTTTCGGCCCACCACACCTTGTTTTGCGCCCCTTCGCGACCTAAAGGATGTGAGCATCTACGGGGTTTGCGTATCCGGTGGTGGCAGCTTCCGATCATATATCCCGACCATGTGGATTCATATCTTTTTCTTTTCAGTTTCTATAATAATATCCATCCCCTTATGGATAGAGATTTTATGAACTTATTCTCACATTTTGTTTCGCCGTTTCAAAATTAGTACGCTCGAACCTTGTGCATGTTGACATTATTTTCCTCGTTAACTTCATGGTAATTTACTACTTAAACTAAGTGTTGTCATGCATTTAATGGCTTCGTTTACCATTTAGTGTTTCACAAAGACGCCTAAACTCGATTCACGTGGGTATCGAGTATAGTGTGTCACCTTAATTTTGTATGATTTCCCCGCCTTCGTAGATTGGATACCTAAATAATAGAAGATACTGCTTATCAAAAATGTTGAGCGCTTCAGATTCCTTAATGATGATACTGTAAGGTACAAGATTATGATTGGATGAGTGATGATATTGACTATGATGACATAACGGAAGTTACTGAGGCGCCGAGGATGAGATGGCGTTTGGCTAGGTGGAAGTCGACGGAACCAACACTACGCATCATTGTGATCACGGAGGGGGTGGGTGGCAAAGTCCGCTACCTATAAAAGAACAAACAACCGTGATTAACCTGGTTGCACGCCACAGGTCTCTCGACATATAGAGCCATGCTGAATCCCTAGTTGGCAAGTGCTCGTGTCTTGTGGAACAAAAGTGTCGATCTCAGCCTCAGTCGGCGAACTACTACCTTTTGGAAGTTTAGCAGATGTGGTGGCACTCGCTGGTCCGTTCGGTAGTCTCGGCCTCACGCAGCTGCTGAGTCCATGACCCACTTCCGAGGTAGTGTATTCTAATCCACCCATCTCGCTAAGGAAAATTTATGGGTCCCACAAATACCCTTAACTATATCCGAAGTGTTGTTCTCTCGGAGGATAAATAGTTTTCCAAAGATCATGCCTTTCAGAGTAAATCGTATTACCACTGCTAGTATTCTTCTCAACCGCTTCCTCCTCGAGATGATTTCTTGTCACCAGATTGTCCATCCTCGAGAAGACATTGCTCCCATCCTTATGATAGCATTATTTCCATCTAGCTCATAAATACCCCATATATAATAACCATTTAAGTACCTGAAGTTTTGAAGACTCACTTTCTAGTCACATGAGGAAAAAAATGATTCCTTCAAGTATTCAATTCATTCCAATGCGCTTATCTATGACGCAAGCATTTCATACTCCAATATTTTAACCATAGTCAAAGGACTGTGATTCCTTCAAAGTTCGCGAATCTAGTGAATGATTTCGAAATCCAGATGTAGTTTAACGACGGTATCCACAAAACTTCTGCTTGGATTTTCAATTCTCAATTATTTTCAGCACCGCCCACTTGACCCGCATCAAACCGAGTTTGTACAACGCCGCCCACAGCATATGTTCTACAAGTTCTACTATCGCTTATTCCTACTATACCCTAGGTCGAGACCAACAAGAAAGCCGCACTTAATTTCTCAAATATCTCCGGTTCAACAAGGAGATTTAGCTAAGTTTCATCTCTTGTAGTTTTTTACTAGGGCGAGAGCTCTGTCTCTCCTAACTCTTTTCACACTTCCGCCTTGTCAGCGGGACTTGGTTCTTCAATGCACCTAATCTCCTTACTTTGGTATATGTTGCTACGGCTTTTACTCAAGTCATTGATCCCGTTAAAACACTTATAACTTTTCATCCCTTTTGCTTCCATGGCATGAATATGGTTTAGTCCGACAATCTTTTCAAAGTAAAACTAATCCTCGGGTTATGGCAATAAAGCAAACACTACAAGTTTGTAAAGCCCAGTTTCAATCACTTTAGATAAAATTGCATAAATTGTTGTTCCTAAACTTAGTGTTCATAAAGATTTTCACTATTTATAATCGAAGAATCTCTTGCTTCAAACTTGTTTCAATGCATTGAATGCACTAAAGATGAAAAAGTTGATTGTCTTTTTTTATCTAGAATGGCCTTCAAATGTGTATGTCAATCATATATGTTCAAATGCCTTGTTGGCTGAAGAAGCAATTTAGTTAATTTCGTGATAATTTAATTTAAGTGTTTGAATTAACATACTTAAAGCATGACTTTGATTCCATTTATCTTTTTCAATTTGCCCATTTCTTCGTGTCCTGAGACTTTTAATAATCGCAATGTGTAACCAAGAATGGCTTCCTCTTCCAATTCGGACAGCATGTCCGTTCCTTAATGATCTTTAAAAACCAAAAGTTCGTTGTGACTTGATCGCTATAACATGGGATCATAAATACTTTATGAGTTCTTTGTCGGACTTGCGCGCTTAACCTGCTGCTTGTTCGACTAAACTTTAGTCAGATTTATCTGGTTGCCTCGACCGAGTTTCTATCATAATAAATTCCATTCGAGGATTTGTCTCTGATGCTCTATTCGCACTTGCTTTTGATTGGCCAAGGTGCCGCGATAACATACTTGACTTACTATGTTGCAAAAATAATCGTACTTTGGGGGTGGAGCTTGAGCCATTACTTCCTGATGATTTTCAGATCGCCTTCCGATTATTCCTTCGAATGGTTGTGAGCTCCTCAAGTTTGAATGTTATAACCCACAATCCTCGTTGTATAAAACTTTCTAAAGCCGATGGCACCGAGCTCTAGAACACCGGGCCATGTCCCAATGTCAAAAGAGTCCAAACTTAACAAAGTGACTTAATACAACTCGAGTCTTTGTGTAATCCTAACACCACAGAAAGCCGGGGCTATGTACACTTTTTAATGCTTAAGATTGAGTTTTTTAGACTTGCAATTTTTGCATAAAGTTATAAAGTAGTAAAACAAAGTTATGTCTATGTGGAAGTTGGGGTATTCCCTTTACCACAAAAAAGAAAAAGAAAAGAAATAAACCAAAGTCATATGTGTCATCAAACAACATTCTTTATTAAAAGAAGAGTGTGTTTGATGCAGACGTGTGGGGTGATTGAATCCATAATCGAATTGCCTACATATCTCCAAACTTGATAATCAAATCACAAGTGTAGTTTTAGGGAAAAATGATACAATGTGGATTTACATCAAGTATCATCTTGATTAGCGCCTTTGACTTGTGGCTGTGGGCGCTGAAAGTGCTTCACCATATTCACTAGACGAATACGTTGAAAATTATTTGTAGTTGATCCGTGCTGATGGCTACATATCTTCTCATGCCTACATATCTCCAAACTTTAGAGTCTTAGTAATACCGTCAAAGCTTGGCGATATTCCATCTCTTAGTGATCGGAGTTCCATCCATGTGTGCAAGGTTGTACGTTCTTTTGCCTCCTACCCCAATGACTTTGTATGGACCTTTCCAGTTTGCCTTGAGCTTGCCCTCTCTAGGTACTTTAGTGTTCTCAAAGACTCTCTTAGAACAAGATCTCACACCTGAAAGCTTTGAGGTTTGAACCCTTTGTTGTAGTATGACCAAATTTGCTGTTGATAAGCGGCAAGTCGGATTTGGACACATTCTCTGTGTTCTTCCTCAAAGTTGAGTTCAGACTTGAGAATTCCGACGTTCTCCAATTTAGTCTGTTATTCAGTATACAAGTTAGGCATAGTTGTAACTTGGATTGGAATGATAGCTTCAATTTTGTAAGCCATGGAGAACGGGAGTTCTCCGGTTGCTTTCCGAATGGTCGTGCGATATGCCTATAGAATTTCGGGCAATTCTTCTAGCCATTTAACCTTTTTCTGGTCAAGTCTCTTCTTCAAGCATTGAAGGATGGTTTTATTTGAAGCTTCAACTTGGTCATTGCCTTAAGGATATTATGGAGTAGAAGTGAGATGACAGATTCAAAGTTCCTTGTACCAATCCGTGATTTCAGAGCTAGTGAATTGCAAACCATTGTCAATTAGTATGGTGTGCGGAATACTGAATCGGTATATGATGTTTTTCTAGATGAAAGATTTGACCATCGTGCCAGTAATTCGAGATAAAGGTTCCGCTTCGATCCACTTGGAGAAGTAATTTGTTGCTACTATCAAGTACTCTTTGTTTCCTTTAGCCTTTTTGAGCATACCAACAAGATCTATACCCCATTGCATGAAGGGTCATGCCCCAGTTAAGGTGTTGAGTTCCTCTGCATGTTGATGTCTCATTAGTGCGTATTGTTGACACTTGTCGCAGTCTGAGCACAATCCAAGGCATCTTGTCTCATGGTGGGCCAGTTATACCCAACTGTTAGCGCCTTTTGTATGAGAGATCTTCTGGCGGAGTGGTTCTCTTGAAGGAAAATTTGTGGAAAAACAAGTTTATTTGAGCAACATCTATGGCATGTAATTAACAATTAAAGGCGGAATCATGCTTGTAGGTACTCAAAAACAAAACTTTACCCATGAAATTCAAAGCCTAGTAGAGAGGTGAACCAAGACTCAACTCAAGAAAAAATTGAGTTGAAAAATCATATACCTTTGTTGATTCCTCTTTGCATAAGCAAAGGCTAATCACCCAAGGAGAGGGCCTTCATTCCTTGCTTCTTAGCTCTATGGAATTCTTGGAGGAGGATGGTTGAAAAGGATTCTCCAAGTTCCCAAAATAGAGAACCTCTAATATTTCCACACCAAGGAGAGCTTTGATGAGGAGATGAGTGACCTAGAGGAAGTAAGATTGCTGGCTAATTTCCTCTAGGGTAGCCGGCCTCTTAGAGAGAAAAAGAGAGATTGTGTTCTCATCTTTTCTCCAAAAGAAAAACCCTTAATGATGAAATGTTATAAAGTTGCCTTTATACCACCTCACAATGTAGTGGCAAACTTGCAATTAAAGCAAGTTCACTACCCTTTCTCTATATGGCCGGCCTTAAGGGTTTATAGAGCAGTTTGGGCCCTAATGTATCATTAGTCATTAAGTTGTCATACAACTTAAGTCAATGGGCTTGACGTTCGAAGCCCATTGGGCCTTGAGGCCCAAAACTAAACCTGATGTCTATAACGAACTTATTTGTTTGATTAATTAACATATTAATTAATCCTAGCCATAATAATTAAACCATTTAATTATCCTTACTCATCTCCATTATTTCTTCTGTTACAACCCGTCCCAAAATTTTATGTGAAATTACCAAAATACCCTAGTGGCAATGTTGACTTTTGTTGACTTTTCGAGACAACATGTGAAAGTTATTTTCTTTACATATTCTTGATGTACTCATCGATACGAACGCGTGGACGCAAGCGGAAATCAATTCGGAGTTAAAACGAACATTTTACGAAGCTTTAAAGTGTAGGGGCATTTTAGTACTTTCCACCCGTAAGTTGGGATTAGGGTTTTTGGCTGGCTACTGTGCAGCCAACCCTCCCCATTATTTTCTGCACGTTCTTTCCCTCTATCTCTCTTTCTCTCCCAGTTTTCTCTCTAAGCCAAAAACATACCGAAACCCTAACCTTTGGACGAATCACAAAACCGTCGAACCGTTGCCCAAAATCCATACCATCACGATCGTCTCGTCATTCTAGACGAGGCTGTGATTTTAGAATCTCCAAACTCGAACCCGATCGTCCAAACCGACGTCGGAACGAAAACGACGAACTGCCATTCAAGTTTCTGTACAATCCCGACATAGGTAAGCCTCGAAACCATTACCATTGGTTTTATTTGATTGAGTATGTTCAAATCGATATAAAGAACGGAATTAGGGTTTTCCGAAGCTTTCCGGCCAATTTCAGGCCATCTCCGGCCATTTTACCGGCCTAAAATTTGTATGAAAATATTCTACTCGTCAATACCTTCATTTTGATATATGGCACGTTAATTTTGGCCAAAGAACGAAGAAGATATGAATTTTTGAAGTTTTGGAATTAATTCGGAAATTTTCCAGAAATTTCGGCGAACCAGACGGCGGAGGACGGCGGCGGCTCCAGCGACCAGCGAGAGGAGTAAGAAGAAGGAATATTTCGTCAACGGTAACGGAATATTCCTGACGGCGTGAGAATATTCCGTCAGAAAGGTATATTCCGTTAACTTTAACGGCGTTGACGTCAGCAGGCGCGTGGCTGACGTCAGCATGCGCGTGGGGTGACGTCAGCAGGCACGTTCAGGCGCGTGCCGCGCGTGGCGACACGCGCCAGCGCGTGGCGACACGCGCCAGCGCGTGGGAACACGCACCAGCGCGTGGCGGCGCGTGCGGCGGCGTAGGGTTTTCGGGGCCCAGAAATCATTTTTCGAGCCCATTTTCGCTAAAATAATAATTTTTTTGGGGGATTTTTCTTTAAGGCATATTTTTAATTTATTTTAGGGAAGTTCTAATTTGTTCCCTAATATTAAATAGGTAATTCTTCGACTCCGCACACCAAGGAGGGCAACACTGGGGGAGATTTCACTCCCGAATACCAGTGAGTGGACTTTTGCTTTATTAAATGGTTTTTATGATTGGAAATGAATATGGATTTGATTTCTATATAGTTTTAAATGGTTTTCAAAGCATTTTTATTTATATATATTTATTATTAAATATATATACATGTTGATAATTGTTT
>CM031084.1:18617744-18730048 GCA_018257905.1 Gillenia trifoliata | reverse complement strand
GTTTGGATTTTTAAAATCTTCAAAACCCTCATGAATAGTTTTTTTTTTAAGTTCAAAATTAATAAAAATTCACAATAATTAAAGTACAGGTGTGAAAAATGTTAAAAAAAATATACAGACGCTCATAATGACAAGTTCTACAACTTTCGTGAAGGGATCAACTTCGAAATTTGACACCATAATTCATGAACCCTAGATTTATATTTAACCGTCGATTGTCGTTTACGTTTAAGCTCCATGCTTCTCACCTATTTCATTTTTTAAGGTTTTCTTTTTTGAAAACATGATCATTTAATGGATGTAGAAAGATGAACGGTTTGGATCGTTGATATCAGGTTCAAATTTTTACGGTTAGCCAAAATATAGCTCGGAGTTTGTAAAGTTTCTAGAAACTATATAACATTGACTCATATTTTAGTTAACCGTAAATATCATAATATGGTATCAACGATCCGAACCGTTGATCTTTCTGTATCCAGTAAAAGATCATGTTTTCAAAAAAGAAAATCTGAAAAAATGAAATCTGGTGAAAAAAATGGAGCGTAAACGTAAACGACAATCAACGATTAAATATAAATATAGGGTTCATGGATTATGGTGTCGAATTTCGGGGTTCACCCCTTCACGAAAGTTGTAGAGCTTGTCATTACGAGCATTTTTATATTTTTTTTCTACATTTTTCACACTTGTACGTTAATTATTATGAATTTTGAACTCAAACAAAAAACATTATTCATGAGGGTTTGGATGGTTTTTGTAACAGCCCGTTCAAAATTTATTTTATTTTATTCCCGAAAGTGGGAAATGACGTTTTTACCCCTGGGTTGACCTTTCGGTTGACTTTTGCGTCGTAACTCGTGCGACGCTTTCACTTGTATTTTCTTGACATGCTCGTCGCTACGAATGCGTAGACGCGAGCCGGACGTCGTTCGGGCTACGAACGAATATTTTACGGGCGTTGATTTTTCGACGTTTCCGTATTTTATCTTTATGGGTTGTTTTGAATTTGTGAGCTGCAGCCCATTTGTCTGATGCCCATGTGGGCAATCCCACGAATTGTGGGATTTTGTCTGGGTCTTTGACCTGTGTCACTTTCTCCCTCTCTTCTTCTTCTCTGCTGCTCGGTGGACCAAAGCAAACACCATTTTTGTTTTTAGCTGGGCACCCCGTGCTCAGATTCTACCCCTTGGAGCCATTCTTTGGCTGGGGAAAAATCACAGGCATCCTCACCATTCAGTCACCCTCGTTTCAACTCAGCTTGAGCCCAGTTTCTTCAACTGAACAACAAACCAAAAAACACAGAAAATCTCTATGGACACCCCGAGCCACTGTGCTCGACTCTGCAACCTAGAAATTTTAAAACCCAGTGAAACTGGAATTTACTCAAGGCACCCAGGCCTTCTCCCCCTCCTCACCGAGCCAATTCTTGGCTAATTATCTTTGCAGGCTTTCTTCTTCACATCAACCGAGCCTGTGTGCTCGATTTGGATCCCTACGACCCAGTTTCTCTCAGCCACTCTTCGCTGCTGTCGAAGTCGTGAGCTTTGCCGTGAATGCCACCCAAACTGCTCTGCTTCATCTCTGCCTCTACTAGTCTCGAACCCAGAACCAGCTGGGGTGTTGTTGAGGCAACACAGATCAAGTCTCGTCCAATCCTTCAGGCCACCAGTGACCAACGGGGTGAAATTTGGGTTGGCTGCGATGAGCAACACAACTCCTCCTACAACCCAGGAGCTTTCCAGCAGCAGCCTTGGGTTCCAACAGATTTTGTAATCGACTTTGACTTAGAACCAAAACTGGTGCTGTGGATGCCATTAAATTGGTAATGTGTGGACGGGCAGCCTCAAGACCTTCGAATCTCCTCGATTTTGGTTGAACCTTGCAATCTCGTCGATGAGAACTGTCTGCTGGCTTAGAGTTATGGAGGTGGTGAATTGATGATGTTGATGATTGGGCTGCTGTGCTGGGCCTTGACCTTGAGGTTTGTGCTAACCAATGTTGGGCCTCGGGTGTATTGATCAATTGGACAAGTTGTGATGTTGGTGCTGTTTGTGTGAAGAAGGTGATTGGGTTGGCCCATTAGAGATTTTTGGGCCAATTGCATATTGCTCCAATCCGTATTGGAAAGATTTGTCACCCTTACTCAATTGTGGTTTTGGATGCTTGATTTACGGAAATCTCCGTTGGGTTGGATTTTGCTCCGGAAGCTTTAGGTTTTGGCGACCATGGCGTCGGAGGACGTACACTTGGGCCTTCCCGGCTACCTACAAGTGAGTGAGTGGGTCTTTGTTTGATAAATGTATATATATACGTATGGTTTTCAACGCTTTCTTTAAACTGTTAGCGTAGTTGCATATCATATACGTTTATTGGAGGTAGAACATTCGTATTATATTGCCATACATGTTTTATACTGTTGCTCATCAGTAGATGTATAACACCTCAGGTATTAGTACTCAGTCTTGTGGCCAGGACTAGCCTTGACGTTTGGAGTAGTCACTACCAGTACCGTTACGCAGCTTTGGATCCATTGTAGGTACTAGCCTGTTCTAGGTTGCGCTAGGCAACTCGAACTTGTGTGACTGCACGTTGTGCATCAGCGCTTAGCGTTAGACTCGCGTCATTGTAGTACTTAGCGTAATTCTTCATACCTAGCTTGTTCATTGTGGGATTTAGCCCCTTGAGCATGTGTGTTTACATATGGGTGAGCAAATCAGTAAAGTATTATCGGGGAGTACCCGAATGTTTTCATGGTAGTATTTTGAGGTTCATGCCTACGGGTATGACGTATTTTCTCAAACTATACTTGTTTTCAAACGAGGGGTTACTAGACTTTTGAAAACAACGGTTTTATCAAACTTTACTTTTTGACCCACTCACCGTTTTATGTTTTGCGCCCCTCCAGGTTAGTTGGCTGGGAGCTTGCGACGTCGATGGCGCGGTGGTATGACAATGTAGGGTTGTTTCTACTTTGAGATTTAAATTGTACCCTCACTCTACTCACTGTGTATTCTAACAATTCTTCCGCACTCTGTTCTTACTATTCATTCTTAAATTTCTATTTGGCTTTCGTCACGCTAACGCGTGTCGGCCATCACCTTCCTACACCTGGCTTGACCGAGATCGGGATGTGTCAGTTTTAAAAATTCAAACGACAATGTAACCATCGGAAAAAACGTAAAGAATGTGATCACGAGCGTTTTCATTTTTTTTCACATTTTTTCTGATTGTAAATTAATTATTATGAATTTTTTAATGTTTAGCACATTTTGTAGGAAAAATAAAATTACATTAAAAAATTAATAATAATTAATTTACAAGTTTGAAAAATGTGAATAAATATGCAACCGCTCGTAATCACATCCTCTACGGTGTTACGATGGTTACATGGTCGTTTGTATTTTTAAAACCCTCGTAACCCTCATAAATAGTGTTTTAAGTTTATAATTAATAAAAATTCATAATAATTAATGTACAAGTGTGAAAAGATGTAAAAAAAATATCCAAATGTGTGTAATGACAAGCTATACACTTTTATTACATCGTTGTTTGGATTTTTAACGCCCTCTAAACCCTTGTGAATAGTGTTGTTGGAAGGAGTTCAAAATTAATAAAAATTCATAATAATTAATTTACAAATGTGAAAATGTTAAAAAAAATATACAGACGCTCGTAATGACAAGTTCTACGCTTTTACGATGGTTACATCGTCATTTGAATTTTTAACGCCCTCCAAACCTCATGAATAGTGTGTTGGAAGGAGTTTAAAATTAATAATAATTCATAATAATTAATTTACAAGTGTAAAAAAATGTAAAAAAAAATATACAGACGCTCGTAATAACAAGCTCTACCACTTTCGTCAAGGGGTCAACTCCGAAATTCGACACCATAATCCATGAACCCTAGATTTATATTTAACTGTCGATTGTCATTTACGTTTACGCTCCATGCTTCTTACAGCATTGCATTGAATTCGTAACAACTTTCAATTTTTTTTCCGACGTAAAATGAATTTATTATGAATATTCTAAGATACCTACCGTCTGCAACTCTACAACTCCAACTAACCTCCCATCTTCCATAAACCCCTTCTCATCCCTATCCCAATCCCTCTCCCACGATACTCATTGCCTCTTCCACTCCCGTCTCCTGTCACCAATGTTCTAAAAATCGCTAAGCGGTAGTCGGGTGGCAGGGAGGAGACTAGCGCCTAGGGGCCTAGGCGGTTTTTTTATTTTAATTAAAATTAATATATAACTGAATAATTACATTCTTATACTTAAAAATCACAATATATTAAATACTTAGTGCAAATCCACTAAGTATAATAAAAAAGAAATTAGAAATGAAAAAGCTCAATAACTTTCATTTACAAATTACTAGGTTAGTTTTGGACGTTTTTTCAAAAAGTCCTTTTTTTTTATAAAGGAAAATGGAAAGATGCTGAGATCCACTTAAATATAAGCAAACGTCGTCGTATGGCATAGGTTATTTTAAAAAGATGCTATTCATCTTCTTCTTCTTCTTTTCGGACACCGCTATTCATGTCTCGCCACCAACCCCTTCGTCTCCAACAACCCCATCTCCCATCCCATTGACCATTGCCCGCCGACTACAACCCATTCAGCTTGAAAAATTCGTCCCTGACCTGATCTGCACTCCCATACCCAAATTCCAGATCCAGCTCCAGCTCGCAAAATTCCAGATCCAGCATAATTCATCCTTGCAAAATTTCAACTCCAGCTCCATACTCCTCCCCCTATGTTAACTCTAGATCTAGCTGCCGTGGTCCACCTCTCCCCGCCGACGTCCCAATCTTTCCTAGGCCGACACCTCCCTCTCCGTTCCACTCCCATCGCCCGTCACTCCACTCCGTTGTGCGATTCGATTCATTTCACGTGCCCCACGTGAGGATGACTTTTACCGATAACCTACAAGCTATTTTGTAACCGGTTTTTATCAAAAATTATTTGGTGATAGCATTGAATGTACACAAGCACTCTAGCCAATCCCGTGAAAGAGGTGCTCACAAGTAACTCATCTAAGATTTGAAGTGAACGAATGTAGTTTTAAATGAAAAAAAACCATTAGAGCCCAAATTATAGTTAAAACGGCTCAATCAACCAATTAATATTTTATAAGATCCAAAATCCCAAAACTCAGAATTCCAACCATATCGGACGGGCTCATATAAAATACTAATAAATGCCCCTCATTAATTTATGGCCCCATATTTATTCAGATTTGGACAAACCTACACTAAAGAGCCCATTAACATTTGCCTTCAAGCCTTTGTACAGAAAAGTCCAATAGGAACGGGACCAGGCCCAGGCAGCTTGTTACTGTTGAGTAGAGCGACAGAACTAGTAGATTAAATAGTTAGTTATTAAGAGAAAAAAAAATGGGTAAGGATCGATCTTGGGGGTCCAAACAGCTTGTCACTTATTTGTTTCTCATTCAGGAGTTTCTACAATGAGTGCGCTTTTTGAGGGGGATTTGTGCAGAGGTTGTAGGTGGTGTCTGATTTTAATTAGACCGATGAAACGTATACGAGAGGCTTGAAGGTGACCCAAGCGACGAGGACGACGTAAACAACGATAGTGCAACCAAATATCAACATCATATTAATAATGTTATATTGGCGTACTCATTCCAAATATAAACACTAAATCAACAATATCTACCAAATACTGATGATATATCAACAACAACTATTGAATGTGGACACTTCCACTGACGAAGGCGATCAGCCCGAATAGTTCAATTTTTGTGCATTTCCTTCAATTATTCACCAGAAAATCATCAATTTTAGGTGGAATTTGAATATGAAAGTTCTAGATCATTGAACTTTTGTGTTTTGACGTAATAGTTTATCCTACTATCACTAGACTACTAAGTGATAGTAGTGTAGTGATACTTTTTACCATTTGTAAGTAAGAAGTTTTAAATTCGATTCTTGTTAATTACAAATTTTATTTTAGTTTATTGTGTATGACCTACTGTGTGACCTAACTTACACATTGCACTCCTTAATGTAAAATAAATTTTTATTTCTATTTGTTCTTCTGGGTAAGCAACATGGGTATTGTCTTGGGTACTCAATAGATTTGAATGCTACGGGTTCTTTTCTAATAAAATAGACAGAATTTTTAACCCTAAATTACTATATTTTAATCTTAACTGTCCGTTTTTAGTAATATTGATTATTACGGAGTATTAAGAATTTTTCGAAGCAACATAGAGAGTTATGTTTGGGTTGAGAATCTGGCTTTTTGATTTAATAGGTCTTACTCTTACAATGTCATCGTGAAATTATATAATATATGTCCTTTTTATCATAATCCAATGGCCCGATTAATGTTTCTTTTTGTTGGGATCGAGCTTTTAAACTTAGATGCTTAATAATATAATCAAACAGTTGTTTTATTAAGGAAGTGGCGGAGGAATACATTTTTGTGGGTTGCCAGAGAATCTCCAATCCCAATGAATGTCCAAGTCCAACAGAGCATAATCTTTGTAAGCAAGAGAATAGTCAGAGAAACCCAGGTGCACATTTTCGACACGTATCCAGCTATGATTGTTAGTCCCACCCACCTAGATGAGATATTTTTTTAAGTAACCGATTTTTAAAAAATACTCTACTTGTCACAATATAAGTAAATAAAATAATATATTTTTATGTATTTATTCACCTGTATTATGACATTTGAAGTATCGGACACTTTCTCAACCCAAAGGAAAGAAAATGAAATGAAAGGTCTTCCCAAGCAAACAATACACGAAAGGATTGAATGATAAAAAACCCCCAAATGGGCGTCCCTTTCTAACCGCAAATGAAAACTGGCTTGTAGTGGGTCACCTAACAATATCAATTTCAATATATCATAATCAAGATAAAGTGGGGTCTACCAAAATAACAATAGTGACATTTCTCAAGGCATTACAATGCCAAAAAATTCTTGGATGCTCCGGAATACACGATACTCTGAGTGTTTTAATCATTAGATCTTGATTTTTGTATTTTTAAATGAAGATCTAACTGTTAAATTCAGAGTACCGAATACTCCGAAACACTCAAGAAATTCCTCAAAACCATAAGAAAGTTTCTAACACCTTAATAGAGTATTTCCACCCATGTTTTATTCTCGTGGCTAGATGCTAAAACCACTCTAAAACACCAGCCATTCATGTTTTCTAGCCTTGGTTGCTTGGAGCCCTAGATGGAGCCAAGGCAATTCTTGCCCAAAGCCTAGTGTGAGTTGGGTGACGTCAGCCAAATATAGCTCATTTTTTTGCATCAGACACGTGTACAATATACACAAGAGTGGAGTGTGAGTTGACACGATTACAGTGCATGGAGACCGCCTCCAACAATCTACTGTCTCCAACGGGTCTTTGCTACGGGACGAGCTCATGGGCTTCCGATTCCAACGATCACGATATTTTTTTGAATAAAAATTAATTAAAAAATTATTAAAATTTCAGGAAAAATTAGAATAAATAAAAAAAATCAAAATTTTCTTTAAATCCAAAAAAAAAAAAAAAATTTTCACTGAAAAATAAAATATGGACACGTGACGCAAGATAACAACTTATTCTAAAATATTCTCATCGGTTAAGCGATTATTAAATAATTGAATCATATATGAAAGACAAGAAATTATTGTGGGGTAGTTACTATTCACAATGGATGAAGAGTGGTAAAATAGAAGTTAAGTCAATTCTATTCACATAAATTGTAATTGTCCCAACTCCACTCCTAACCCCAAATCTTTCAAAATATGTAGAAATGCTCTTTTAGACCTTTTTGTATAAAGAAAAATGAATCGAACACAAGACTTCAGATTCAGAGCGAGCGTTGTTAATTATTTGAATTATAAGTCTATTGCTAACTTAATAAGGTTTTCTTTTGTCAAAATACACAGAGGGGAATGATTATGAAAGAGAGGTTGCCAAAGTGACATAATTAACATAATAATTGCATGGAAAAGTTTCAATATATAATCAAATATACCTTATTGGACTTGTGGTGAAAACACACACATAAAAAAAGGAGATAGTAGCAAGCAGCTATATATACATATATATATATATATATGTATATATGTCGTGATTTGCGCGACGGTTACCATTGGATTCTAATTATAATGAAATGGATGCTAACAAACAATATTTGACCAAATTAAGGGCAACCAGTGTCTTCGTAGTCAAGCAATCCTAGCACTGCATGGCTTGGAAACATCTGTATTCCATGTTCTTGCATGTTCACCATGCCATTTTTTAAAATTTCCCACCAACCTCTCTCTCTCTCTCTCTCTCTCTCTCTCTCTCTCTCTTATATTCTCCAAACTTTATTTATATTCTATAGAAAAAGAAGGGGTAAAGAGGAGGGCATCAAGGAATAAGAATTTTTTTTGTCTTTGCACAAAGCTCCACTCTACGATAAAGCCTAAAGGTGCATATATAATTGAAGTCATTGTTAACCTTTGCTTAAATATATATATCGTCTTTTTTCGTCCTTTGGCCCGGAAAACGAGCTTCCCAATCTGATTTAAATTCTTGTATCAATATTTAGACTTTAATTTTTATTACGACAAAAAAATTCGTCACTACGTGGTACGTACGGGCCAAGAGGATTTCTTTCTGGTCTGGTGTGTTTTCTGTCCTTGAGTAACCTAATAAACTAGCTTGTTTTTTCTTGGTGGGATTATATTTGGAAGGATTAGAAACTATAGAATAATTAATAGTTTGATGTTTTTTCACTTCACTTGCTTCAATGAACCCTAAAATAATTATTGGTATGACATGCTTTGTCATTTATGAGTACAACGATATTCTATTTTAATTTACATTAAGAGAAGAATAAGGATTTGAACTCAGAATACAGTAAATTGAAAATGAAAATCTAACAATTAGAAAAACCCACCACTTGCATGACATGTTTTGCCTTTGTCTATACACCACAGTACAATCAATTTGATTGTTTTAATTAGATGAAATATGATTGGTTCATTATAAAAATACATTGTATTCTCATATATATATATATATATATATATACATGAACATCAAATGGTAAATGGTACCCTCATGATTCCTTTAGACTCAAGATCAATTTTGATGGTTCTGTTAAAAACAATCAGATGGCTGCGACTAAATCATATTTATAAATTGAGCAATAAATTTGATGGGAGGAGGATTCAAAACAATCAGACGGCTGTGACTAAATCATATTTATAAATTGAGCAATAAATTTGATGGGAGGAGGGTACAACACCAGTTGCGACTAAACCATCTTAATTTTATCTCTAGCAAAGTGACATTCAATCTCAATATTTCTTGTACGCTCATGAAAAATTAGATTGGTAGCAATATGGTAAGGCAACTTTATTGTTGCAACACAATGTTGTAGATTCCAAACTTACAATTTGCAAATCTCCAAACAAAAACTATGAAAGCTAACAAAAAGTAGTAATCATTTTTCAATACCCAATCTTCTATGATGAGAGAAAAACCTCTTTTGCCTTTTAGTTCTCCATGAGATCAAGGAATCACCAAGAAATATATGTATCCTCTCAACCACCACCACTACCACCATTGCAATTTCCATCACGACTACCACCACCCCAAAATTGTCTTCCACCGCTACCACACACCCCTACTCGCAGCCATCACTGTTTCCACAATCACCCCCACCGTCATGCCTTCCACCCCAACGACGTTTCCACCCCCATCCCCCACTACAAATGCTACCACCATCAAGAGCAGAGTCACACTTTGACTTGAAGTGGTTGTGATCCCCCATAATCCAAAAACATAACCAAAATAGACAAAAATTTAGAGCATGTTTGACAACTATTTTGCTTTTAATGATAGAGGGAAATACATAAGGAAAATGAGGGCTGAACAAGATTGGATGAATGATGATCAGAGAGATGTATACACCAGGAAATATACAAAAGGAAAACTAAAGCTAAAAATAAAAAACTATTTAAGGTTTTTTCACTTTCAAGATTTTTTTTTTCATTCATTATATTTTTCCTTATTTATTTGTCTCTCTTCTATCACCCTTCTTCATTCATCATGTTCCATACTTTTCTCATATCTCAAGTACAAAAACTGAAAACCAAAAATTAAAATGAAGTAGTTATCAAACGAGCTCTTAGTTATTACTCCCCATCAGGAACTGATCTCTTTAAGGGAAACCATGGCTATAACCCAAGTGCTCTTAGTTATTACTCCCCATCAGGAACTGATCTCTTTGAGGGAAACCATGCCTATAACCCAAGTGCGATGTTGAAAAGAAAAAAAAATCAATAGTAGTTGTAATGACTTAGCTCATCTCAGTCCGCTCGAATAAGTATTGAGAAGCCTTAGTTAAATTAGAGTTCGTGATTTAGGATTTTATTGGATTGTTTATGTGTTGTTGAGCTATTTTTGTCAATTGTTTGAGTCTTTGAGGTATTCTTAGTATATTCAGATTTTACTCAAGTAGTTTGTATTGTATTTGCATTATGTGTTTTTTTTTTCCATATGTTTTTGTATGCATTTTGAGGGGCAGAGTTTAACTAGGTGTATATTTTTTGCTTATTAATGAAATTTACTCGTGCGTTGTCGAGTTTTGTTTATAGCGATTTCAGTCATTCCCATATATTTATATACATATATATATAGGCTAAATTGTAGCAAATGTTCCTGAATTATACCATGAGTTTAGTTTTCGTTTCTAGACGCT
Source organism: Gillenia trifoliata (assembly GCA_018257905.1). Taxonomy (NCBI): domain Eukaryota; kingdom Viridiplantae; phylum Streptophyta; class Magnoliopsida; order Rosales; family Rosaceae; genus Gillenia; species Gillenia trifoliata. The sequence continues at coordinate 18,719,310 of CM031084.1, read as the reverse complement.
ACTAATAGTTTTTCCCGTCCTTAAATTATGTTCTTTGTTGCACTAATAGTCCTTTTCGTTAATTCCGTCAACTTTTCTGTTATGTTGAGGGGTAAAATAGAAATTTCACAATTTTTTTTTAATAAAATAAATTAGATTTTTTTTTCTTGTATGAAAAAAAAACAATTCAGTTAACTTTAAACAATTTATAATAGTAGAGATAAAGACTATATATATAAAGACCGAATTTTTCTTTGGTTAATTTATTAATTCTAAAATTGCCTCTTAACCAAAATATTAGATTATCTGTAACATCCCGTTCAAATTTAATTTATTTTATTCCCGGAAGTGGGAAATGACGTTTTTGCCCCTGGGTTGACTTTTTGGTTGACTTTTGTGTCGTAACTCGTACGACACATCCACTTGTGTTTTCTTGACGTGCTCGTCGCTACGAACGCGTAGACGCGAGCCGTACGTCGTTCGGACTTCGAACGAAGATTTTACGGACGTCGATTTTCGGCATTTTCCGTATTTCATTTGGGTCTGTTTTGTTTGGTTTGGGCTGGGGCCCAATTCCTGCAGCCACGTGGGCCAATCCCAGATTTGCTGGGATTCTTGTCTGGCTTTGTCCTTGTGGTCGAGCCTCTCCTCCCCCTTTCTTCCTTCTCAGCACAACAACATCTAACACCATTTTTGGTGCAAATCACACCGTGGCCCTCAGCAATCTCTCACTCTCTTCTTCTTCCCTGCAAGCAGGCCACACCCAGCTGACCAAAACCAAGAAACAAACTGAACCAGGAAACCCAGAAATTTGCTATTTACACCCGAGCCCTTCCCGACGAGCTTTCTCGTCGATTTCGAGCCCAAAACTCATCAAACGAATCACCACCGTGTTCCTGGATGTCCATTGCACCTTGCTCGAGCCTTGGATGGTGGTGGTTGGCCGAGAATCGAGGAGACCGTGATCGGCTTTTTGCACCGTGACTTCTCCTTCAATTTCAGGCCACTTCTGGCTAGTTTTTGGTCCCCAAAATGGTACAATCTTGTTCCCCTCATCTCTAGCTTCATTTTGGTACTTGAATCGTCCAATTTGGACTTAAAACGAAGAAGTTATGAAGCTCTGAAGTTTTACCCAGAAACCGGCAAAATTTCCCAGATTCCGGCGACGGCGGCTGGCGCCGGCGCCGGCGACCGAAATCCTGGCAGGGATGACCGGCGCTGACGTCATCGGACCGGGTTGGAACGGCCTTGCTGACGTCAGCAGACCGGTTCAGACCGGACTTGCTGACGTCAGCATTGACCGAACCGGCTTAAGCCGAGCCGCGTTGACGGCTTGAGCCGAGCCGTGTTGACCGGCTTGAGCCGAGCCGAGTTGACCGGCTGACCGGCTCAGTTGACCAGCTCGCGCGTGAGCCGCGCGTGGAGCTGCGCGTGGAGCCATAGGCTCAGACCTTCAAGCCGCGCGTGAGGGCGCGTGGGAGGTCCTTTTTCGAATCTGTTTTCACGTGTCGACTCGTGACGACGTGTACTACCTCAGGGTAGTATGCATGTTAATTTTTGAGGTGTTTTGGACCTCCAAATTACAAAAGCAAGGGATAGGTGTAATTAATTCGTTAATTAGTGACCTTTTTGAGTTAATCATTGTACCGGTGATTTCTCATATAGGTGGGGCCTATCCAGAAGACTACCGGGGCTACCCAGGACGGGGTACTTCGACCCGGCTACCTACAGGTGAGTGAGTGGGTCTTTGTTTGATAAATGTATATATATACGTATGGTTTTTCAACGCTTTCTTTAACTGTTAGCGTAGTTGCATATCATATACGTTTGTTGGAGGTAGAACATTCGTATTATATTGCCATGCATGTTTTCATATTGTCGCTCATCAGTAGATGTATACACCCCAGGTATTAGTACTCAGTCTTGTGGCCAGGACTAGCCTTGACGTTTGGAGTAGTCACTATCAGTACCGCTACGCAGCTTTGGATCCATTGTAGGTACTAGCCTGTTCTAGGTTGCATTAGGCAACTCGAGCTTGTGTGACTGCACTTTGTGCACCAGCGCTTAGCGTTAGACTCGCGTCATTGTAGTACTCAGCGTATTACTTGTATACCTAGCTTGTTCCTTGTGGGATTTAGCCCCTTGGGCATGTGTGTTTACATATGGGTGAGCAAATGTCAGTAAAGTATTATCGGGGAGTACCCGAATGTTTTCACGACAGTATTTTGAGGTTCATGCCTACGGGCATGACGTATTTTCTCAAATTATACTTGTTTTCAAACGAGGGGTTACTAAACTTTTGAAAACAACGGTTTTATCAAACTTTGCTTTTTGACCCACTCACCGTTTTATGTTTTGCGCCCTTCCAGGTTAGTTGGCTGGGAGCTTGCGACGTCGATGGCGCGGTGGTATGACGATGTAGGGATTTTTATACGTTTGTATATCTTTGTATCCCTCACTCTACTCTTATTGTGTATTCTAACAATTCTTCCACACTCTGTTCTTTTCTATCAATATTCTACCTTTTATTCTTAAATTTTTCTTTTTGACTTTCGTCACGCTAACGCGTGTCGGCCAGCACTTCCGACACCTGACTCGTCCGGGATCGGGATGTGTCATTATCACAATGTTTATATAATATCGATTAAATTGTAAATAAATATGTGAAGTATAAAAAATAATAAAAGAAAAACAAGAAACCCAAGTTGGTGATGGGCAAATACCCCATCGTTGCTAAAAAAAATTATGGTTGTTATATTTCTTTTGTTCATCTTTGGATGAATACTCATTTTACCCCTTAACTTAATGGAAAAATTGACGGAATTAACGAAAAGGACCACAAATGCAACACGGGGCATAATTCGAGGACGAGAGGAACTATTAGTAGAATTTAGGGATTAAAAATTAAACATATGGTATAGTACAGAGACCTTTGCTACAATTTAGCCTATATATATTTGATTGAGAATGTGAGAAACAATATTAGGAGGCTCGTTTAACAGGTTATGTAGCTTATCTATAGATTGATGTCTCTAAAAATTTTAACCATAATTGTGTACTTCAAACTCATTATATCTAGAAATGCAAATACCAATATCTAAATTCATTCATTTGAAATTCTTTAGTGCTTTTAAATTCCTCATCTAAACCCATGGTAACTATTTGTTTGATGTTATGCTACAAGTGGCAGTATGGCTAAAAAAGAATCAAGAGTAAGGATAGTAAGAAACTATAAGCCAATGCTCTATTCCGTGGGGAATTCAACTCCATCGTTCATAACATTTTACCAAAAAGAAACTCAGTTTCAGCATATTTTTTGAGAAGCCACTTTATGACTTGGTAGTTTTTTTAGACTACTCGTATCTCCTTACCTTTTTTCTGTTGTATTGTGTATGCTTGAAATTTGATAGTTAGATTTTTTTTACTGTTGCATGAATTTGTGTACATATTGCAGATGTATCATTCTCCACCTAAATTCTGTAGTATATGTTTCAACAGAAAGAAAGAAAAGATTTTTTAGGGTTTATTGAGACAAAACCTTCATAAAGGAAAAGTTATGTATCTTCGTTTTTAGGGTTTATTGAGAAGGACATACCCATTCAAAGCCGAGCAAAAGCCGGTCAAAGCTCAAATATATACACACACACTCAACACAACACAGTGTTAACACAAATTCACAGTGTCTAGGCATACAAGGCAACATATCTATCTTCGTTTTTAGGGATCGAAAACGACAGGCTGGAAGAATCCAAACCCTAAACCCCACTTCTCTCTATAATTATCATTCATTATTATTATTAGACACCAAGAGAGAGATGTTGAGAGAAAAAAGAAAAAGGAATAAAAAACAAGAAAGGAAAAGAAAGAATACAAGAAAGAACGAAGAATTCACAGTAAACAGACAACTTCCTTCCCACCATCTAGTAGAGAAGCAATTGCACCGTCAACATAGTGTCTCGTTTTAATAAAATAATATTAATTATAGTGCAAAATAAAATTATTAGATTAAAACGACACGTACCGATAAATAAATCGATTTCATGTGAGTGAAAGTGACATTGCCACATACACAGAGAAACCATTATCAGAAAAGCTTACATAAAGCAGAAAAAAGGAGGCATTGGGTTTTCCTTTTTCCTTCCTTTTCTTTTCTTGCTGCCTCTGCTAAGCATCTTTTTCCCCACCTTTTTTTTTCCCTCTCATCTCATTCCTTCCTTCTTGCAATTTTTTTTACTGGGTTTTCTTTCCCTTTGCTTTTGCTTCCCACCATCATTTCCTCTCTTCCTCACCTATAATTTCCTTCTTGTTCAGGTGAATTTTTTGATCCTTCACCTCTCTGTGTGTCATTGTTTGTATCATCACAAAAAAGATGCATTGCTTTTCTTTTTAGTTTCTCAGATTGATCTTCTTTCTTGGGCATCTCTCTTTTGCTCTGCAAATTTCTTGGGAATTTTTTATTGATAACCTTTCTGGGTTTTTCTTGATCAATTCAGTCCTTGTGCTTTAAGAATTCTCCCCCTTCCCTTGAATATTTATTCTCTGTAAATTTTATTTTTTTCACTCACCAGACTTTTGGAGCTCGGCTGTTAATCCATGGGACTGTGTCATGGAAAACCCACAGAAAACCCACATGCCCAATCCCAAGACCCCACAATTCCCAGCGAAAACGAGGCTTATGCGGCACCCAATTCCCAATCCTCAAAATCCTCAAACTTCCCATTTTACAGCCCAAGTCCATTGCCAAGTCTGTTCAAGAACTCTCCTGCCAACTCCAGCGTCAGCTCCACGCCTCTGCGGTTATTTAAGCGGCCTTTCCCGCCTCCGTCGCCGGCGAAACACATTCGGGCATTGCTTGCTCGCCGGCACGGCTCTGTGAAGCCCAATGAGGCCTCAATTCCCGAGGGAAGTGAGTGTGAGGTTGCACTGGACAAGAATTTCGGGTTTTCGAAACAGTTTGTAAGCCATTATGAGCTTGGTGACGAGGTGGGGCGGGGACATTTCGGGTATACTTGCTCTGCCAAGGCTAAGAAGGGAAGCTTGAAGGGCCAGGATGTGGCTGTCAAGGTTATTCCAAAGTCAAAGGTTGGATTTTCATGTCTTATGTCTTTTGTTGTCGAACAGCTTCGTTTCTGTTTTCGGTTATTGTTTCAAATGCGGTTTCATAATTGAATTGTCTTAGTTCTGATATAAATTCGATTGTATTGCTTCTGTCCAATATATACATATATTGAATTGCCTTAATTTCCTGTCGTTAATGTTCTTAGGCCGTACCTCCTGATCCTATATTACAAATTTAGCAAACTCTGTCACTATTTTTAGCGTCTCCAGAGGCTGATTAACTTTTGACTCTGTTGAATTATGTTGGAAATATCGGAAGGTTATTGAGGATGGAAAGGTTCCGTAGATTTTACTTTCAAGAGGATATTGCGTACTGGACTGTTGCGTGTTTTCTACTAGTTAGTCCTTTGGGTGTGATATAGAATATATCATGTCAATCAGGTCCTAAAGGAAGTTGTGTTTTGTGTTGAATACCTGTTTTCTTTCCTTTCCCCGAGTAGCTCGTTGTGGATTGAATTATATGAAGGTGAGAAGCATACATGTATGATCGATGCTCAATCTTGGTGAAGACGGTGCAGCTTTGCATTATTGTGGCCAATAGATTTAGTACTTTTTCTTAGCAAAGAACCACTATATTGTTTGGCTTGATGTGAAGGAAAGTAGTAAACATGTAGTAATGATAATGACATTTTATCAAAACTTCAACGCAGACAAAATCTTCATAAATTTTTCTATTGCTATGGTCATTTTCTTACAATGTGAGGATCTCTAGGGCACCCATATTTCCTTCCACATCATTAGACTAATGAAGTATGTTTCTGCAGATGACCACGACAATTGGCATAGAGGATGTAAGAAGAGAAGTGAAGATCCTACGGGCTCTAACACATAAGAACCTAGTGCAGTTCTATGAAGCCTATGAAGATGATGACAATGTTTATGTAGTGATGGAGTAAGTTGTGATAGCTATAACTTTCTGGATATGCATCTAACTTCATTTCATATGATGCATGTGGCTTATTTTATTCTCTCTGTTTTTTGTTTAATAGAATTACTGGATTTTAAGATTGTGATACGATTACCTAAATATCTTCTTCTTTTTCGTTGCAGTCGTACTTGGTGCCAAAGTTGTCTGTTGAACATGTGGCAACTTGCATACATATGAACCCCCTTAAAAAACTTGGACTTAGCTTTAGCGTGTGTCTTTGTTGACACCAGAAACATTGGAATATATTTGTTATATAATCATTGTGCATTGTAGCGTAACTTTAAGCATACAGTTTTTATTGGGGTGATGAGCAGTTCTAGTAGCAAGTGCTGAATCATTTAGGTGATTCATTTTTTTCGTTTTGGCTGGATATCATATGTTACTAAAGCAAAAACACTTATTAGGTATATAAATAGGGCATGTGATGCTACATTTTAGACTTTAAAGATTTCGGGGCTTACTCAGTGTTATTTTCTCCAGATTGTGCAAAGGAGGTGAACTGTTGGATAGCATACTTTCAAGGTACCTGCTCTGATAGATTTTTCGTTTGTGCCACAAGAAAGAACACTATTCTTTCTCTATGGGAAATGGGAAGTCAGTAGCCTGTTCTGTATCTTTCAAACTCACTGAATTTTCATGTCTCCTCTAGGGGTGGAAAGTATTCTGAAGATGATGCAAAGGCTGTTATGGTTCAGATTTTAAGCATAACTGCCTACTGTCATCTCCAAGGCGTGGTTCACCGGGACCTCAAGCCAGAGGTAGTTCATTCATAAAACATATCCTTAGCAGTTCATTCATACTACCTTATTGAGGCAGCTGCATATACTCAAAATTAATTTAAAAAGTAATAATAATAAATAATAAAAATATTTGCAATAGTGACTTTTCCTGGTTTACTGTTAAATTTGAATGTCACCAATCAGAAAAATATCTTGAATTTCAAAACATCTTTCCTATAATATGCTTTAGATTCAATATTTTTTATTTTTACTTTCACTTTCTTTGTAGCGCTTGATTTTTACATGTCATTAAAATTTGATATGTAGTGCTGCAATACCTGTTTAAGTGATTAATCTAAATATTGCTCTAGCTATTGTTCTTTGACCAACTTCAATTGGTTATGCAAATTATAATTTGTTTTCATATTCAATTACCTGATATCTTATTGTTACAAACATAGTTCTGAGTTTTAAATTTTTTGACCCTGTCAGTAATGATTCAGAAAATTTTTTTCCTTGGGGAAGAAGTAACCTAATGGCTCTGTCAAAACTTTTTGGGAAATCTGCTGATATAATGGATGTCTTTATAGACATTCGTAAATGGAGAAGAAGAAAGAATTGCATTATTGGTTTTACTGATTTCTTTTTTGAACCACACAGTCTGCAATCGTGCTGTTTGCAATCTAAAGTGGGAAAGAAAGCATTAAAAGCACTTATGATGTTTTCTTTTGTTCTATTTTGATTTTCTGGGAGTGTGGTGGGAGTGACTGACTGTAGATTGACTGTTATTAATGCGATTTAGAGACATCTCACATCCTGCATCACTGCCAATTTATTTTCTTCCTTTTCCAGATATAGGCACACACGTGCAATCTTGACCCTGATTTCCTTTCTGGTCTGAAAAATAATGTGATAGATACACAATTATTTGTTTTTCCTTATTTTATACCTTATCGTCTCTCTTCTCGACCCTGATTTGATATTTTTCTGCTCCAGAATTTCCTTTTTACTTCAAGCGATGAGAAGTCCCCATTGAAGGCCATTGATTTCGGACTCTCTGACTATGTAAAACCAGGTTGGGACTGAGAACTACTGTCTAGCTTATATCCTGCTCTAGTTAATTTTGAAGGTCAGATTGGGCTCTAATAGTTATGTTTCTGCAGATGAGAGATTGAATGATATTGTAGGAAGTGCATACTATGTCGCTCCTGAAGTTCTACATAGGTCATATGGGACAGAAGCAGACATGTGGAGTATCGGTGTAATTGCTTATATCCTTCTGTGCGGAAGCCGACCTTTTTGGGCCCGGACCGAGTCTGGCATCTTTCGAGCTGTGCTAAAGGCTGATCCAAGCTTTGATGAAGCTCCTTGGCCTTCTTTATCATCTGATGCAATAGATTTTGTAAAGAGACTACTGAACAAGGATTACCGTAAGAGATTAACCGCGGCTCAGGCTCTATGTAAGTCACCAAGTCTTATTATTAAGGCCCTTCTTTTATCACCCACTATCCATTTTTCCACCTTTAGTCAAACCTTTGTGAAACACATTCTAAAATAACAACTCTGGCAATTTTTCTTTATAAAAGGGTTCTCTTCCTTTAAAGTTCAAATGGAGGGCGCCAGTCGCTAATCATAAAGGTGACATGCTTTCAGCTCCTTCTGAATGCGAGCAGCCTTGAGATTCTTGGACTCTGTATATTGCAACTGTTAATCTCCATTTGAATGTTAAATGGAGAAGAGCCAGATCTTCTTACTGTCTATCTATTCCAAGGGTGGTGTGATGGGTGTCATTTACTTTGTCATAAATTCATAATTTGGTTGGAAATTTGGATACTGACAGCCAACTTTTGTATTCAGGTCATCCATGGTTAGCCAGCTATAACAAGGTCAAGATACCAATGGATATGATAGTGTACAAACTTGTTAAAGCTTACATATGCTCATCTGCTCTACGAAAATCAGCATTAGGGGTATGCAGTAATAAGTTTATTCATCTTTTTCTCTTTTGTGTGTTTGTCTTGGATTTGACTGAAATTGTAATGTCTCAGATATTGCAATTAATTTTGTGATACAACTAGTGAGTAGTGACACCTTAATATGTTCTATCTTCTTTCTCTATCCTCATCCTTTTCATCATTTTCATTTCGTGAATACTATTTGAATGTCTCTCATGGACCGGCATCTCTTAGGTTTGGCAGTTGCTCAAGCACTTTTTTCTTGAATTGAAGCCGAGCTATTCTATTCTAGGTTTTGGATTAGTCTAAACAGTCAATTTCGACAATCTAAACATTGCACCAGTTGTCAGGGCTGACTTTAAAAGAGAAACTCAGGAATAACTAAAAGAAAAATAGAATCTCTGAGAATCTCTTTTTTGAAATAATTGCTTCATATCTATCTCAACTTATGTCATTAGTGTAAGTATCTGACACTTCTCAAAGCAATGACAAATGGAGTGAAAAAGTTTTTCTATTGTGACAGACTCTTGCAAAGACGTTAAGTGTAGCTCAGCTGGCATATCTCCGGGACCAATTTACTTTGTTAGGGCCAAACAAAAGTGGGTTCATCACTATGCAGAACTTCAAGACGGTTAGCACTTTTTCTTTACTTGGCTTTCTATTATTTAATCATCTCTGAAGTCATTTCAAGTAACATTGGTATATCAGCAGGGTTTAACAAGGAACTCCACTGATGCCATGAAGGATTCGCGGGTTCTAGATTACGTCAACATGGTAACGTTTCTAAGTTTGCATATTCTTTAGTTTATCTTTAATCAAAACTATGTGTCCCCAGTCAAGTAAAACAATAATTGTAGCTAAGTGTACAGTCGTATATGTGCATCATGCAGATCAGTTCTATTCGGTATAGAAAGCTGGATTTCGAAGAATTTTGTGCATCTGCCATAAGTGTGCATCAGCTGGAAGGGATGGAGAGCTGGGAGCAACATGCAAGGCGAGCATACGAGCTGTTTGAGAAGGACGGAAACAGACCAATAATGATAGAGGAACTTGCCTCGGTATTCTCTCTCAGTCAATAAAATAATGAAATATTAAAACCATCTTTGTGCTAACTGAATTCTCCCTATAATTTGAAATTGATCAGGAATTAGGACTTGGCCCATCAGTACCAGTTCATGTTGTTCTCCAGGACTGGATCAGACACTCAGATGGAAAGCTCAGTTTTCTGGGGTTTGTTAGACTACTACATGGAGTTTCCTCGCGCACATTTCAGAAGGCTTAAACCAGAACCGGTCTACATGAAGTTTTGATTCCTCCATCCTTATTCTCGATGACCTCGAACGTCCCTAGGGGACAAAATTTGTGCTTAATTGGAGAACTTCATTTTATGAGGGTCTGCAGCACATGCTCACGTCATTTTTTCTTCTTTTCTTTTCCCCTCCCTCTAACTTATATAAAGGCGGCTTTTCGTTTCCTTGATTCTCGTCTCCATGATTGGTGCCGTTGAAGCTTAGAGGAGGGTTGTACAGGTGAGAGAGAGTAGATCACAGAATGTGTGTAGGTTACCCCTACAGATTACAAAGCTGTCCTGTTGTAAACTGGAGTGAGTTTTGTGGTCTTTGTCAATTTAGTTTTGTTAATAAGATCTTCCTGTGATCTTTTTCTAATTATTATGTCAGATGGTTTCTTCAAAATTTGGGATTTTCCCTTTGGAAGAAATAAATTAGCATGACTATGCGTCAGCCTTTTGCCTTTCTTGGCAAGCTTTTACTTTTTAGGATCCAAGCTAAAGTCACTTTTCAAAAATTTAAGAATAATAAATAAAAAGATTTTCATCGCAAGTTGTCCTTGAAATTGACATATTTCATCAGTTTGGTCCCTCAAATTAAAAATCGAATTTTAATGTGAAAGTGTTGTAGTTGTGTATATGACAAATATGGACATGGTAGTGGGTAGCCTGTAAAAAAGGCCGAGGCCCGATGGGCCGGCCCGAGCTCAACCTTATTTTTTGCACTGTGGGTTGGCCCGGCCCAATCTTAGGGCTTAGATTGGGCCGGGCTTTATTTGGTCCAATTGAAAATGGGTAGAGCTTGGGCCTTACAGTTTAGACACTAGGGCAACGCATGGGCTAGGTTTAGGCCTGTTCCAATATGGCTTGATTTAATTTAGATGCTTTTGAACTTTATTAAATACTTATGTAATTTCATTTACTATATTAACCAAACAAATATTTTAATTGAAATGATAATTGACAACTAATAAAAATAAAATGTTCTAGGTTCAATCCTCAACAACATTACTTCTTTTTATATTTAAATGAAAATGATTAAAGGGCCAAAATTGGGTCGGGCTGGGCGACCCGCTCATAAGGCCGAATTTTCTCGGCCAGTGAATTAGGCCAAGGCCTTTCATATTTGGTATAGGGCTGGGTTTTACATGTCTAGTAGTGGGGGTGGTGGCAACGATAGTGGTGGTAATGATGACAACATCATTGGTAAGGCATGTTGGTGGTGCCGATAATGGGGTGTAGTGGTTGGTGGTGTAAGGGTAGCAATAGTGTTTGTAGTGGTGGTGCGATGGCAATGATGGTGGTGATAGCGGTGATGATGTAAGGTTGGTGGTTATAGTAGTAGGTGGTGGCAACGATGGTCTTTGGGCCATAACTAAGAATAAAGCTGATATGAGGTTAGTTTATTTTTATTTACACAAAGTCGTGAGACAATGACCCACTAACTTCAAAGCCCAACTTAGGATAATATCCTAGGGCTTGGGTGACAGCTTCCCACTACTCTGCAACCATCCGAGGGCTCGAACTTGACATTCTTTGAAACGCGTTTGCCATATGGACGATCAAACCTGGAAATCTCTCAACTCCTTAAAGAACAAGAGACGTGTCACCAGACACACTAATGTCACAACAACAATCGTGCAATGCATCGTAAATCCCAACAAAAGGCCACCAACCAAGAATTGCAATTAATGTCAATCAAATGACCGATCTACCCCGCTCCAGGTCAGCGATATGATTGAGGTTTCCCTTCCCCAACCGCCTATAAATAGAACTAGAGGCCTTCAAGCTCAACACATTTGTCAATTTTCAATCTCTATGATTATACAAACCTCAAGTGATTCTTCTATTAACCCAACTGTTTTTCAGCATAAATCAATTCCTCTTCAACAACTCTCTCAACCCTTTAGCTATAAACCTAAGCTTTCTTCAAAGCAAATACTGTCTACAATCCTTGAGATCTAAAACTTTTATAGTTTGCCACCTCGTGGTATGCTTCAGTTGTGAACATTCCAATCAACCCTGATCACCTCTTTGAGGCAATATTTTCCCTTGCATTTAGTCTGACATCAATGATATTGATGGACTCCTCTACGATCCCTGAGTCTTGCTAGAGTACTACTTTCTTTAAGTTTTCAAGTTTATTTACTTTTCAATTATTTAGACTGGTTTATCAGCTTTGAATCTATTTTGTAAATGTTTGTAATCTTGATTCTATCAGGAAATTATTACATTAAATTTCCTGTTTCTATTTCTATTTCTACTTTCATTTTCAATTATAACTTAGGCAAGCACTTATTTAGCACTAGATTTCAAGTCCTCGTTCACTAGAGGCATAAAAGAAGCTTAACTGAACCAGTAGCTAGATCTAGGCGCAAACATAACACAATTCTAAACACACTATTGTCTATTGGCAGTCTCTAACAGTGGCATGCATATTCTCTCTTTCTCTCAAGTCATCTCGTGGCATTGAGGCCGAAAAAAAACTCGAGGTAAATACGTGTTGAACCTAGTTAGGCTTTATCTAAATTTTGACGCCAACAGATGGCAATGACGGTGGTGACGGCATCGACAATGGTGGGGTGTGGTGGTAGTGCCAATAACAGGGTATGGTGGTAGGGGGTATAGAGTTTGCAATTTTGGAAGGGGTGGTGACAATGATGGTGGTGGTGGTAGCACGTAGTGGCGGTGTCGGTGGTGTACGACAATGGTGGGGTGTGGTGGTAGTGCCAATAGCAGAGTGCGGTGGTAGGGGTGTAGTGGTCGTAATTACGGAAGGGGTGGTGGCAATGATGGTGGTGGTGGTAGCATGTAGTGGCGGTGGTGTAATGTTGGTGGTTGCAGAGGTAGGTGGTGGTGACGGCAATATCAGTGGTGGTGGTGGTGAGGGTGGTGGAGTTATGGTAATGGCGGTGACGATGGTGGTGGTGAAAGGTTGGTAGTTGTAGTGGTAGGGTTTAGAAGGATAAATAATGTTATTTTTTGTCAAATTTGTGAATTTTATTGTTTGGCTAACTTAAAAGAACAAGGTAATTCAAATACAAAATTAATGTGTGTATAGAGTCATTAATATATAAATGAGAGATAATAGTTAGGAGATGTGCTAGTAGTGATAGTGCCGGTGATGATGACAGTGGGTGGTGGCGGCAACGATAGTGGTCGTGATGGGGGTGGGGGGTGGGTGGGTGGTGGTGGTGATGATGGTAGGTGGCAGCTGTAATAATGGTATGTAGTGGTGATAAGTGGTGGTGGCGGTTATTCATGGTTAAATTTTTTGTATTTTTTTCAATCATGAAAAATTATAAATGATAACTATTTACATACAATTTAAAGTTGGGAATTGAAGGTTCTAAATTCTAAGTTTTTTTTTTATATAAAAATTGTAAATTTTTATGTTTATGAATCCAACAATGTAGTTACTGCATGTTAAACATTTTGTACAAATTCTAAATTTATTTCCGTCGTAAAAACAAACAAAAGAAATAAGAATCTCCGGATCTTACTCTCCCACAAAGCTCCACCTCTCTGGAAGAAGTGGAAAAAAATTGTCTCCTGCTACAGCTCGCTTCGCCTCTTTCAATCTTACTCTCTCAATCCCATCCTGGACGAAACTGAACCCAGCAAGCTATCCATTTTTTATCAATCGACAAGAAGAGCAATCTCCAATTCTTTCACTCTCTCTCTCTCTCTCTCTCCCACCACCAGTCTCCGTCTCGGTCTCACAGTTGGGAGCTCGACAGGCAATTCCTACTTCCAACCCAAAACCAATCTTGATTTCCTTCCAAATTAACAAAAGGTATTATCTTTTCCTTTTCTTCTTCTTCCTATGTTCCTACAATTTCATAATTTAGAATACATTTCTGCTTTTTTATATAGATATAGATTTAGATAGGTGTAAGAAATTAGGAATCCAACTTTTGGATTAAATGTCTGGTGAAATGAAAGAAATGATTAGACCACGTTTCTGTTTGAACATAATTTTATTTTCGTTCCGGTTTTAGTTGACAGACAATGTTGTTCTTCCGCTATAAGATTTTGGATTCAAAACCTAAAAAACGCCAATCTAGTAGTATAGCACCTGCAACTGCAAGTTGATACATATTGCTGTGCTATTTGGTTTTCGGTGTTGGCTGGCTTCCCCAAGTTGATACATACATATTGCATTGTGTTTGGCATCACCCTGAAACGAAATCTGTAATACGTGACTTGTCAATTTTGTTGAGGAAATGGCGTTTGTATTGTGGAAATGGTCAAATTGGTATATCTGGAATTTTCTCTTGTCTGCTTATGGATGGACGCAGTCACGCAAGTGCAGAGTAGACATCAACCTTTCCGTTCGCCAAAGGTTCAGAGGAATTGAGGTGTGTATGAGCAGTAGAGATTGATTTCAAGTGCGAACCTGGGATATGGTGTTCCTTTTTCTTTTTGTTTACCCTTCTCTTATCTTGGTATTAAATGGGAGAGAGCACAAATGATAAAATGAAATGAAATGAGGGAGCACAAGTAGGAGTACGACGCCATATCGATGAAATGAAATGAATTATATACCATTCTCCTTAAGTTTATTTTAATTTTTAAATTAGGTTTTACCCTTCTCTTTTAAAGTATAAATTCTTCACAGCCAGTTAATTGCATTCACATTCAAAAGAATCATCCACATCTCTTTTCCTTGTCCATATGGTCGGTGTAGGAGCAAAACACAAAATGAAATTAATTATAAGCATACCAAATCTCTCTCTCTCTCTCCCTTGCTGTTCTACCCTTATGGTTGGGCGATTATTGTAATTTGTGATAGAATAGACTATCGGCCAGGATATATCCTTTTACAATTGCTGTGACTAACTCTATTTCATTTCATGTAGAGTTCTCGAAGGACGTGCTTTACTTATTGCTCCACTCATGCTCTATCTATCTCCAAATTTTATATATTTGTCAAATACTTGTGTCATCGCTGTGCTAGTTTGTGTGCTAATTCTCTTCCTGATACTTCTCTGTGCAGGCTAACAATTTCTGTTGTCTGTGAAGAGTCCTATAGCTTGGATTATATATGCATGCAAGAGTTGCTATTCTAGAAAAACGAAGAAAGGTTATGTTTAGATTGGAGGTGTAGCCACCACCCCAATTAACAATCTTGGCTCCGCCATTGGTCAACTCCAATGGCATTTCCTAGAACCCAAAAGTCCAAACCAGGACCCAGTTCCCCAATCATATTCCTTGCCATCTGCATAGCTGCCATTGCACTCCTCTTCCTCTTTTCCTCTCTCATATCCACTAGTGGGTTCTATATATCCTCTCCAAAAATCCTAGAAAACATGCCCGAAGACAAGTACAAGAACCAAAACCACCAGAGTGGCCATGAGAAGTACCTTTACTGGGGTGACAGAATTGATTGCCCTGGAAAGCACTGCGAGTCTTGTGCAGGATTGGGCCACCAGGAGTCCAGCCTCAGGTGTGCTCTTGAAGAGGCCATGTTCCTTCAGAGGTACATTTTAAGGTTCTAAAATCATTGAGTTTCTTTTTGTTCTGTTTTGGGGTTTATGATGTGTTTGGTTGCTGGAAAATTTGTGGGAGATGCTGAATTGTAGAAGATCATTTATAATATCATAAGAACCAGTTAAATGGGTAGAACTTCTAGGTTAGCTTTTTAGATCTGGAAAGTTTGTGACCTTGTAGATCATATAGATTTAGTTCTTGTTTTGTGTAATAGGGAATTTTGGATTTCTTTTTATGAACTGCATTGTTCTGTTACATCAAACTAATTGATGTTGATGTTATGGTGGTCCTTATGATATGTGATTAAGCATAATAATCACTAAACTAGTAGTTTCCATGAAATTTACCACCTAGTTAATAGAGTACCAACGCAATACATTTTATACAACATTATTTATTAATTTACTGTTGTTGTTTGCAGAACTTTTGTAATGCCTTCGAGAATGTGTCTCAACCCAGTGCACAATAAGAAAGCAATCCTTCATCACTCAAATGATGGAATTTCAGATGAAAGGTAAGTTTGTACCTCTTAGTTGGGTTTAAAGAGAATGCCTTTTAGCTGTGGAATAGTTTTACTGCTACTTGTTGAAAAAAATATGCCATTTATGTGCTTAAAGTTTTGCAATTTTCTCACAAATAAAAAATATTACATCAATAAGTTTGTAGGTTCAGATATGTACTTTACCTCAATATCCTTTTTGTATGTACTTGTTTGGTTTATCAGAACACATATATCATACAATCTGAAGGGGCTTCATTGCATTTTTCAGATGGGCAACAAACTCTTGTTCCATGGACTCTTTGTATGATATGGATCTCATATCGGGCACTGTACCAGTAATTTTGGATAATTCAAAAAAGTGGTATCAGGTGGTCGAAACAAGTATGAAGTTGGAAGCTAGAGGAGCTGCTCATGTGGAAGGAGTTAGTCGTGTTGATCTCAAAGAAAACAGTCGTTTCTCAAATCTTTTAATCATAAACAGGACTGCTAGCCCTCTTTCATGGTAAAATTTTATTTCATTTTCCTTTTTGTTAAAAGCTTTAGATTGGCTTCTTCAATGGTGATGAAGCATTAAAACCTCTACTTTTGTTGAAAGTGTGGGTGTCAGTCGACTTGTCGAGATAATAGTTGTGCACATATGTTGGGAAGAAAGATTAATTCTGGTATTTGTTTACATTACTAAGTATAGGCTCCAGATCAATTTCAATTTTTGTTGATATGTTCTTCACTTGAATCATAATTGCCCAAATAAAGTTGTTAGGTTTGTGACACCCATAGCCTCGTGTTACCAATTTTTTCAAAGGTGAGGCAAGACATTTTTGGTCCAGAAAGTGAGGCTTAAGCCTCTCGAGACATGAATTATTTAATTCAAAAGTTTTTATGTAATATCAATTATTAAAAAGGAAGCGCCAAATAGATAAAAAGAGAGCGCCAAATAGAAAAGAGAACTAGAGAGAGAGTGAATGCAGGAGATACGACTTTAGGAAGCTGGTTTGTGTCTTTGGGAAGAAATCATGGTTTTGAAAATTTGATTTGGGGCTGAGTTGTGGGGAAGAAGAAGCTGTTGGGGGATCTAAAGGGCATACACAAAAACTGCAACAATTTTGCGGAAAACCAGCCTGCAGAGTTTTGGTTTATAAACCCAGCATATAAATGAAACGGTTTGTTTCATAAAGGAACCCAGATCACTTAAGAACATGGTGTTATAGAGCCTTAAAAACAGTACCACAAAAAAAGACATTGGATTCGTTGTCTTCTTTCCATGAGTTTTACGTCAGCCACTGTTGCAGACTGTGCAAGTTGCAGTGCCTCGCGCTCTGCAATCTGCTATACGGCCCAACGCCTGAGGCGATTTACTGATAACTTGTCTTGACCCACGCCTCAGAAACGCCTTTCAAAACACTGGTTGTTACTTGTTACCTCTAGTTTTATTAAATATCTGAGTTTCTTGACTGCAAAACAACTGAGTTCCAATGCCAAGACAGGATTTGGGTTAATATGCAATTGAATATCGGTTTCACTTGGCTGAAAGTTTTGAAAGTCTCCATTCAAGTTGTTGGATTGAACTTGGTGTATTTGTTTTAGTTAGGAAATAACCAAGATATGTCTCTTTAGTTAAGTTTCATGAATATTAGAATATCAATTTTGGTTGTTTGAGGAATTCATAATGGCAGCCATATAGGTTTATGGAGTGCAAGGATCGAAGAAATCGTAGTGCTATAATTTTGCCTCACTCCTTTCTTCCCTCAATGGTGGCAAAGAAGTTAAGGAATGCAGCTGATGAGGTATGTATTATAATGGATCCCACTAAGTTTAAATTCCATATCTGACTATTGTGTAAAGCTTCCATATAATTGCTCTCTCATCTGTTTGCTTATTATATACGAGTCTAAGGTCTATATATATATATATATATATATATATGTATATATGTCATCTATAAACATATTCCAGTAAGTTAAGAGCTTCCCAGTCACTATTATAACTAAAACTGGAGATGCTGTCGGCCAACCCTCCCTCAAAGTTTTAATTTTTTCCAAGTATCTATATATTTGATTGCTGACTTAATTGTGGGTTGATCTGCCTACTTTGTCATTACCAACTTGGTCTGTGGAATTTGCCAGAACTTTATTTGGTCTCTTCATTATGTCTCATCTCCATTGAATGTCTGAGCTTCTTCTATATAGATGCTTTGGAACTGTAAAGTTGTAACTTACAAGAATTATGGTAATATGAATAGTATAGGGGACGTGTGATAATGATATACAAAGATGCCTGTGAGATCTGGGCTAAATAGCTGAAATGGGTCCAATGTCATTTTGAATTTTCATGTAACTCGTATGACAAACACATCAAAAAGAAAATGGCAGTGAGCGTGTGGTTATGGTGGTCAACCTCATAGAGTAATTAGCTAGGACAGGATGTCTCGATACCTCGGTCTGATTTGAATTTTTTTTATGTTTTGAAATTTGTAACATGTAGCATGTAATCAGTTTGGGAGGATTTTTAACTTTTAAGAACGGAGGTTATGCATTAATTATTCTGCAGAATTACCCCAGGCCCTTCTGTTTCCCCTTGAATTGTTTCCTGTGCATGCCAGTGCTGTTACTGACTTTGACCAAATCATTTCCACAGATTAAGGAACTCCTTGGTGATTATGATGCCATTCATGTTCGTCGTGGTGATATAATAAAGACCAGGAAGGACAGGTTTGGCGTCAACAGGACCACGCATCCTCATGTGGACAGGGATACTCACCCAGAGTTTATTCTCCGCAGAATTGGAAAATGGGTCCCATCTGGACGAACTCTTTACATTGCTTCAAATGAAAGGACACCAGGATTTTTTTCACCTCTCTCAGTCAGGCAAGTCCTTCTCAGGCATGTTCAGGTTCTGTTCACCATCTACTTCAGAGATGAAAATCTGTGTTGAATGTGCTAAAATAAACTATTTGTCATGCTAACATAACATGTTAAGGACAGCTCTCTTGCGTTGTGTCAGACTCAGTTATTTCTTCTGGCTTGTTATGGCTTAACTTGATCCCTCGGGTACTACTAGGTTTGCAATGAAATCTAAGTACCATTGGCAGAAAATGTGTAGGATTCAGGTTTAGTAATTACAATGCATTTGGAAAGATCTTATGGATTAGCTAATACTGAATTAGTCGATTCAAAAATCATTTGTATAAGTTATTTGATACTGGAGTTCTGAACATTCATGACAGAATGAATGATGTGTTTGATCTGCACATGCACTATGATCTCTGGGGGTGATCTAATGCTCTTTTTGGCTAACACACTTCACGTTAATCGCTCTAAAAGAACTGTTCAAGGGGTTAAATTTGTCGTACAAAGTTCTAGCTGACCTTTGTTTCTGACCTATATGCAGATACAAATTGGCGTATTCATCAAACTATAGCCAAATCTTGGAGCCCTTGATTGAGAATAACTACCAGTTGTTCATGATTGAGAGGCTTATCATGATGGGTGCTAAAACATTCATCAACACATTTAAAGAAGATGATACAGATCTCAGTCTTACCGATGACCGAAAGAAGAACACCAAGGTGTGGCAAATACCAGTTTATACCATGGATGAAGAGGGAACCTAACATTTTAGCTCTGGAGAAAGTTTCTCAAAATTTTTGAACACTCGCACAGTCGTACTGATACTCTAAAACACATAATCCAAGCAGAGGCTCTTGTTTCATGCTACGAAAGCTTCCCAGTGAAAATCGATACGGAGGGGAAGATTGCTGGTTACTTTTACCTTCAGTGTTGTTGAATTGTGGCATAAATTACAAGTAGTTTTTCAAATATTTGTTTTAACTGGAAGGTCAATTTTTTTCATTTTTTATTTATTTCTTATATACTTTAGCCCTGTTTATTTGTATTTGATGCGTTCCAGATTGAAATCTTAAACCTTTTAACTTTGTACCTGCTAGAATTGAAATTTGGTTGTTCAATTTGTTTGGTAAATTGGCTGGTTATCCGCACAAATAAGGATTATTGAGTACCTAATTTTATTTTCTCCCAAGAATGTTATACTTCAAATTCAAAGTTTAAGAAAAACCCATCTTAGATCACCTCCAATGGGCTTTCTAAATGAGCTACTAGCTAAATTTTAGAGAGGATCTGGACAAGCTCTCCAATCATACTTCTTATCCACCTCCTAAGATAGTGTTTCTCCTTAAAAGTTCCTAAATCTAGGGAATGAGAAATGAGCTCATTACTAATATTTTCATAAGGGTTAAAAACATTTTTGGTTGCTCTGTTATAGGTCAAAATCTATTTTAGTCACTGTATTTTTCAAAGCATCTCCAATCATGCTATCTATTTTATAGCAAAGCAAAGTTTTAGCTAAAACTATCAAAAAGTTATTTTAGAAGCTCTTTAAAAAAGTTGTACTCATAATGACTATAAGTCAATAATTAGCCAATACGAATTAATTATTTATTTAAAATAATATTAAAACAATTAACATTAGTTATAGAAAGCCACGTTGTTACTTGCTCTAAATCCGAGCTTCAAGGCTTGCTCAAGTACAGATCCGTCTAGCGTTATCAAGATCATTCCTACCCCTGTTCCGTTCACGTTTGATGATCCGTCTACGTAGAGTTTCCAAATACGAAGATTCTTGAGTGTTTGCTTCGGATTCGTAAAGGATTGGACATTTTGACTAGCCGAAGTAAACTTTGCAAAGAAGTCTGCAAGTGCTTGGCTTTGATTGAAGTCTTGAGTCGATAAATGATTTCATGCTGCCCCAACTCAATGGCCCACTTGGTGACTCAGGAAGATGCATCCAGAATATGCAGGATTTATTAGAGTGGGTACTATATCATGCAGATGATTCGGAATGATTGAAAGTACGGTCATAATTTCCTGGTTGCTATCACCAAAGCGAGAATAAGCTTTTCCATCTTCGGATATCTAGTCTCTAGTTCGAGAAGAACTTTAGACACGTAGTACACCGGGTTCTGCTCCCCCGAGTCTTCTTGGACTAGAGTTGCACTGACTGCGCATTCCTACACTGCTAAGTATAGGTACAAGTCTTCTCCGTCGATTGGCTTGGACATAAGTGGCGGATTGGACATGTATTCCTTCAATCTTGTGAAAGCTTCTTCGCATTGGTCGGTCCAAAGTAGGCATATGCTCTTCTTGATGACAGTGAAGAAAGGCTTGCACTTGTCCGTGGATCGTGAAAAAAATCGACTGAGGGTAGTTGCTCTTCCAATTAGGCTTTGAATCTCCTTCACAGTCTAAGGCAATTTCATCTCCATGATAGCTTTCATTTAATCCGAATTAGCTTCAATTTCATGCTTGGTGACCAGGTAACCTAAGAACTTTCCCGACGCTACTCCGAAGGTGCACTTTTTTGGATTGAGCTTCATGTTGTATTTTTCAGAGTAAGTCAAAAGATTCTTAGATGTGAGTGAGATAGTCCTTCTTTTGTTTGCTCTTGGCCATCATGTCATCGATGTATACTTCCATGGTTTTTCCGATTTTATCTTTGAAGATTCGATTCACCAGCCTTTGATAGGTTGCACATGCATTCTTAAGTCCAAAAGACATAACACGGTAACAATATGTTCCTTTATCAATGACGAATGATGTTTCTCCATGTCCAGTTCATACATCATAATCTGATTGTATCTGAAGTAGGCGTCTATGAAGCTTAACAGTCTATGCAATTCATACCCCACGTGGAATCGACAAGTAGGTCTATCCGAGGTAAATGATTAGGATCCTTGGGGCATGCCTTGTTCAAGTCTGTGAAGTCTACACAAATTCTCCACTTGTCGTTCTTATTCTGCACAAGGACATTGGATAACCAATCCAGATGATGGAATTCAATGATAAAGTTGGCATCCTTGAGTGTATCGATCTCAGCTTCAATGATTTTACTCCGCTTTGTTCCATGATTGCGCTTTCGCTGGATAACCGGCTTCATGGTTAGGTCCAAATAGAGATGGTGGCAGATTATTGAATGATCTATTTCGGGTATGTCTTCGGCGGTCCAAGCAAACAAATCCTTGTTTGCCTGCAAGAAGGCAGTGAACAATTCTTTTTCTTGATCTGACAGTTTTCATCTGATTCTGGCTTTATGTTCTGACTTATCGAGGTTGAGGCTTATGTAGACAACATACTCATCCGCTTTGGACTCCGTGGTACTGTCGTCCTGGGGGTCAAGGTCAATCTCAAATTCCGTGTAGCCCATTTTTTGACCCCTGGACTGTGGTTGCTATGCGGTCTTCTCCTTTAAAACTATGGAGCTTCGTTCTCCCTTTTGGATCATATTCATGATTTCTACAATGCAGCAACAGACCATGGCTTGATCCCCATTAATTTCCTTAATTTCGTTCGATGCATGATATCAGAGTAAGTGATATGATGATGGGGCTGCCCTCATCTTGTCTAGCCAATTCAAGCCTTGGATAGCATTGTGCAGAGTTGGACAATCCATGACATGGAAGACCACCAACAAGTTGTAGGGTTTCGCCTGAACCGCTAGCTTCACCGTTTCTATTGATTGGACCAGAGCACCTTCAAAGGTGTATAGAGTAGTTTTACTTCGATTGATGCTATCTAGAATTCTCATCTTCTCTGTTGCATCTTTCTTCTCCGCTGCATCTTTGGAGAGAATGTTAACTCTGGATCCATTATCTATCAATACTCGGCTAACCATCGTATTCGAAATCTGAATCTTTTTTACCAAAGTATCGTCATAAGGGGAGTGCACATCTTCTAAGTCTCAATCGGAGAGCATCAAGATGTTTGAATCTATCGAAAGTGGTTTGTTGATGGAAGCTACCATCCTTGACTTCTTGCATGCAACCTTCATTTCCTTTCTGTTATTACCCATATGCACTTGCTCTCTGTAGATATAGTTGATGTTGAGGGTTGGTTTTTTTTTTTTGGGCGTCGGTCTTTCTCTTCATCAGTAAATTCATACCTGTCAAACTTGTTCTTATCCTTCATTTCAGTAGATTTTTCCTCTTGGATTTATCCTTCACGAACTCCTAGCAATATCCTTGATCAGCAGCTCATCAATATGATCTTGGAGCATGCAACAACTTTGAGTAGTATGCCTGGTGGATTGGTGGAAGAAATAATATTCATTGGGCTTCTTTTTGGCTAAATGATCATGAATAGGTCCTGACCTCTTGAGGAAAGGCTTATCCTTGATGCTTTGAAGGACGTTGTTGATTGTAGTATTCAAAGCGATGTATTGCTTTGGTTTAGACAAGGTTGACTTGTCCTTGCGCCCTCCCTTGTCATTTCAACAAGAAGAATGAGGCAGGGTGTCACATTTATCTTCCGCTCGGAATTCCTTTCTTGATTTGAGCCAGAACAAATCTTTCAAGCTCTGTCATTGGCCATATCAAAGCATTATGCCAAAGTGGCATAATCATACTTCTTCGTGTTTAGCTTTTGAGACCGAGTGAATATAGAGGCATTGCTAGAAAGCTATCATAGCAAGTCTGTCATCCGATTTCTCAACCTCAGCCAACTTCTCGCGGAATCATTTCAGGCAATTCCTGATACTCTCGTTCTTGGATTGAGGCTCCATCCTAAATGCAACCTCATGACACTTGCTGACATCATGATATACAGAGAAGGTATTCGTGAAGATGTCGGCAAGAGTTTCAAAGTTGTTGATTGATGGGCTGGTAACTTTGAGAACTACCTCTTGGCAAACCTTTCCAAAGTGGATGGGAACATCTTGTACATCCGTGCATCGTTGTTGCTATATAGAGCCATAACATTCCGATAATGTATGATGTGGTAGTTTGGATCTGAGTCTCTACGAAAGTATTTGAATTTGGGTTGAGTAAACTTTTCCAAAGGAGGTGCATATTCGATGGTTGAAGAAAGAAAGCCTCTGACCCTGGCGACAACCCTGTTATGGAGTTGATTCTTAACATTTTTCGGAGTGTCCTTAGGGTTATCACGGTTTAATGGTTTGCATCGTTCCTAGTCTTCAGATGACTTTGGATCGTTGCAGTCGAGATGCCTAGGCTTCACATGGGAAGCTCTTGCAATGTTCAAAGGATCGAGATTGCGTTGAACTCGGATCCCACTTGCAGTGGTATGACTGAAAGTTCAGCCATAATGATGATCCGCGAGCAAGTTCGGATCAACAGATTTGGATCAGAATGGGCGCCATCACGATCAGCTATCCATCCAGAATTATGGTATTTAGGTTTCCAAGTTTGAAAACAGGGGCTTAAGTCTGTGGAGTAGTTCCACGAGCATTATTCAGGGTTTCATGAGCTTTTTAAAGTCGACAAAATTTGAACGGTTCATCGCCTAAGAAGCCTTTGAAGTCTTTCGAAGATTGTTGACAGAGGTGTTGATCTTCATCAAGGTCTCCCAAATCTGGTCCATAGTGGGAGGAGCTCCTTCAGCGGGAGCCAGGTTCAGCGTTCACAAAGCTATCTTCAACAGACATGGTGTCTTGGTAGAGTGATTTGGTTAGGGGAATATGATTCTTCTCTCAATGAAAGCATCAATTGTTAGAACCAAAATCGCGCACCACTATGGATGAAGAAGCTACGCAACTCCGACCACCTACAAGAAAACAAACAACCGTGATTAACCTAAGGTACCGGTGTCGTACCGTTCAAAGGTTCTCAGATGGTCGAGTTAGTATGCAATACTAAGACTCGAGCAATGAGTGAGAGAATATGCAAAGAGTGCGATGATTGCGTTACTAGAGATGTGCCCTACACGGGGGTATTTATACTAGTCAAGAGATAGACCTTTTAGGATAGTGAATTCGTATTAAAGCGAGAGAATCCAAGAGGATATCTAGTGTAGGAATCTCCAAGAATATTGTTTCCTCTTATGAGTGTGATTACTTGCAACGCACGCAAATTCCTATATTGTAGGATTCTCCAAGAATATAGAAAACTTGTCTGATCACTAATTAGATCAAGTTTATGTGTCTTACAGAACAAAAATGTTCGATCTCAACGAAGTCGACAGACTTCGCCTACCTTTCCGGAATACAGCAAGATGTGGTGGTATCACTGGTCCATTTGAGTAGCTTAATCCGATTGGACTTGTCAAGTCCATGACTGGGCTTCCAAGGTATGCGTATTCCGATCCTTCTTACTCCGGCCTTGGAAAATTCATGGTCTCACAATAGTATACCACAAAAATTACTTGAATCTATACATAAACACATACCAAATATTTAGAAAGTTTAATAAATTACATGTACAAAAAAACTGAGAGTATTCAAAAACTTGTAAATATATGAATTTTTGAATTATATTCCGAAATTTTCGAGAATACTCCGATTCCGAAAATTTCAAATTTTAAAATTGTAATACGATCCGTTTCAATTCTAAAATTTCAGATCGAAAACTGAAATTGTGGTTTTCAATCTTTCCAAAAAACACCTCTAGTTGTTTTTCCTAAGAAACACGTCGAGCAGCGTATATTTTGTAAAATGTAGCTTTTGTTTTCGATATTCACGTTGGGTTTTGGATTGTCATCTTTTTTTTCTTATCCCTTGTATTATCCTATGGTGTTTTTTTTAATAAAGCAAGTATTATTCTGACAAAAAAAATGTTTATAACTAAAAATAAAAAATTTCATTGTGGGTCCCACGTGCATGCCGCATAAGCACAATAGATGAAAAAAATGAACGGAGTTAAGCGTAAAGATCAATGCTCCACATTTTATCAAATTCAGTGAACAAATCTAATAGATTTTTAGTTCATGAATCATTGCTTCAATTGAGTCATAATTTAGAAACTATTGCTACAATTTCCTCTTTTTTATTTTAATTTTAACATTAATTGGGCTGAGTATTTAAAAGCCCAAAATAGTAAATAGGCTAAGGCCCAAAACCAACTAATAAAACTGAAATCAAACCGAACCAAGGCTAAGGCCCAAAAAAAATTTGATTTTAAAAACAAACTAAACCGACCATTTTCCGTTCGGTCCACGGTTTCAGACCCATTATGGACCAAACCGGATTGAGCCCACTCGTAGGTATCCAATAGATGACTGACGCGTAGAAATATCTTCACAAGAACATCTAAGTTCCAAGTCGTCCCTCTCCCGTCTTTGGGCCCTGCTCTCCCTCAAGCATACATTATACAGTGCCAAAGCCCCCTTCTTCCTCCTATTCCTTCTCTTTCCTCCAGCTTCCCTTTAAAGTTTAAACTAGGGGTGGGCAAACAGGCTCTGAACTCGCAGGTTGGGGCGGGTCCAAGCAATTCGGGGCAGGTCCAAAATTTTGTAAGGGACAACGGGGCAGGGCAGGGCGGGGCGGGGCCAAACTAAAAAATAAACGAGCCCCGACCTGGACTTACTTGAAACAATATGAACCGTTGATTTAATCTCACTTAAGTGAGATTAAATCAACACAGTTTATTTGAACCTAGTATTTCTTCTCGGTTCTCGCCGCACTAGACCTCTCCACTTTCCAGTCTTCCAAATCGATCGACCTCTACTCCACCCCCTACCCCTAGACCAGAGTTCTCTCCATTCAAGTCGCCAGACCTCAGCTTGCCATCTCTCTGCGCCACCACCTCTACGGTTCCACCACCTTAACTTTCGCCGCCCCTCTGCCCCCCTTTCATCAGACCCGACTTCCAGCTCTAGCTTCCATTTCAAGTTTGGACCCCTGGGCAGAGGGCACTGGGCACTAGACCTCTAAGTTGGGAACAGTTGTTGGCAGGCACGGGCCTGGGCTTGGCTCGGGTGGGCTTCAGCCCATCCCAATTTTGAATTTCCTAGCTATTAATGTCAATTCAGCCCACCCCATTTTTCAGTTCAGCCCAGAGAAAAAAAAATCACAAACCAGTGAAGCAATTGCAAGTACCCTTTGAGGAGCCGATATCTATCTAGCTACAATTGCAATTTCTTCAATCTTTTCAGTTGGCCAAACTCCTCAGAGTTAAAGCACCAGTGAAGCCGATATCTACCTGGGAAGAGACTCTTTCTAGCCTACTGCTTCCATACTTCTTCATTGATTGATGCTCTTCAGTCTCCAATCTGTAAGTTAGTGTTTTAATTCTTTCATTCTTATTTCCTTTTGAATTTGATGAATCTTTAGAGGAAATCATGGATTGATAAAATTAGGGATTGAGGCAATTAGGAATTCAGAAATTAGGGATCGTTTATAGAATGAAGGGCCTCGATTTTTCGACTAATGGGGAAATAGAATTTAGCGCCAACCTAAAAAGAGATAGGGATACGGGGCTGAATGGGAATCTCGTTCAGCAAGAGGCCGGGTGTTGTTCCAATAACTGAGAAAAAGCATCGGCTTTTGATTCCCATCAATAGGGCCCTGGTCGGTCACTTTTACGGGCCGGGATCGATAAGTTCTTATCGAACAGAAGGAACAAGAAAAACTTTTAATACTCAAGGAGATTTGGAGGACCAGCGAGCCTTTGGGTATGACGAAAGGCTACAGCTATGCATAGGAAGTCTCAGTTAATGGGATGCCGGGTTCCCTTTGAGTGTAGAAAAGCTCCTGCTCGACTTGAATTGAGGGACTAAGAATAAGAAAGGTCCAACTCGTACGCTCTATATCAGTATATTTCTTCGGCGTGATCGTTCATTGCCCAGCCCACACCTACCGTCGAGTTTTGTTTATAAAATGTTCTTTATACATGTTATACTTGAGTCATTAACAGGTTTTATAATATTTGAGGAATATCAAAAAAATAAATGAGACCCTGCCGAAATTTTGAAAAAAACATTCCACTAATGAAATTTGGCTTCAAAGTTTAGCCCACCCGAGATTTGAATCCTGGATCCGTGCCTGGTTGTTGGATATCAAAAAATTGGAAGGAGATAATTGCAGTCTTCTCATAAAATGGGAGAATGTTTCAGTAGATATGGGGATGGTTCAAACCGTGTTTATTTTTTCTAACAAATCAAAGAACCAATACCACACTGTGGCAAGTCAATGGGAGTTAGCTAATCTACAAGTAAGCCTGAGTCAAAGGGATAGAATGGAGAAGCAAAGCTCTCTCTATTTTTTCTAACTTATATATAGTTATGTTGAAAATAATTTTTTGGACTAAGAATGGAAGTCGAAGAAATGATAATTGTTTGGCCCTTTATAGGATTTAAGGCTTACGACCCTTTTTGCTTATATAAGGCAATACTCTTCGGCTTATTTTCATTGTTATCATACGTACAAACTACACATATATTTTGTTCTCTCGTTTTCACTAAAACTGTCATTTATTTACAATGTCAGCCATATCACACATATTTTATCAAATGCTTCTATAAACACAGTTGTTCTCTGATCTCTAAGATTTTCCATTCAACGGCCTCAGTCAGCCTAATCGTTTTTAGTTTCATCATTAGTCTTCACTATATTAGATTTCTGAAAGTGATTAGGATTTTTGTTTCGTTGGTCAGTTTGGTTATCCAAAATCTCAGTATATGCAAGTTTTCATATAAATGAGCTATCATATTTAAGTATTTACGTCTTAATTCTTTTCATTTTGTTTCTGTTACTCAACATGCTTTCGACCTCTTGAGATCATGAGTTTAATTAAGATTTTCGTCTTTCTGTTTTTGGGGTGCAGGGAAAACGGAGGAAGAGAAAGAATTGACCTCTGGATGTATCAGAAACTTTGTAGATATTCGATGCATTACTATATATTGCAGCTGTAATCTTTTGGTAACTACTTAACTTTTTTTATCAAAGCCCACATGTCAATAGGTTTTGTAATTAGGATCAAAGGAGTTAATTGCTTTATTCTTTTAATGGCTCTATTAATTGTCCAGCAACACACTATGTTTAGTCATATATTCTGATCATGAAGAACAAAATTCATGTCTACTGATCTCGATGCAACAAAATTCAGTTTTGTTGTAGATAATATAAACATGTGTTAAATGTGATTGTGTAAATCCTAGGTAGATGTGGATTGGGATATTCAGTTATCCTAAAAATTACATTTCTATTATGATTGTACTTGTTTCACTATAAATAAAGGCACTTGGCATGAAGAATATGTACTACAATACACCACAATTTCTCAAGCCTTTCTCTATTTTCTCTATATGCTTCTCTTTGCCGCACCCTTTATAAAATAGTCCACAACACGTTATCAGCACGTTCTTTTCGCTGTGCTACAAAGAATTATACCGGAATTTTAGCCATCTTCAATCATGGGGAGTATTAATTTCAATAGTTCTTACTTTGATTTACATTTTATTTTATTGAATTAATATACTTGCTATTGATTCAATTTTTTTCCTGTTATTTTGAACGAGATTCAACGCATTGACGATGGAAATCCAAAGTTGAAGGCAATTCTACAAACAAATTGTTCAAGCATCATCATCAGCAATCTAGGTTCTTCTAAAACACGGTCTCGATTGTTGGTATTTTTTCAAACCTGATTGCATGAACCCAATTTTCTGCGTTTAAAGAATTATTGATCTTCTGCAGATATTGTGTTCGCATCTGCATTTAATATATCTGTCATATATTAAGTGAATTGATGATTGTGTGAACGAAGGAAAAATTAGGGGTTTTTTTTTTCCGCTTTTATGCAAAAAACACAAAAATTCGTTTTTCTGAAGAAAAAAAACAAAAATTATTTTTTCTGAAATTATTTTTTTAGTTTTTTTTTTAAATAAAGAAAAAAAAACCTACCAAAGCCGAGCTGGAGCCGCACTGAGCTGACTCCAACCGAGCCAGCCCAGACTTGCGATGGGCCTTCCCCCTCGGCTTGCTTCCTCTCAGCCCGCTTCAAAACCTGGCCCCTCTGATGGGCCAGCCCGCTGCTTCCTTTCTCCCATCCAGCTGCTGGGCCTAAGGCCTTGCAGCCCACTTCCCCTGTTGGCCTGTAGTCTAGCTACCTATTGGTTGGGCTTGCAGCTCTAACCACGACCCACCAAAAATTATTTGGGTCATATTTTCACACCCCGTAGGTCCTGTAGACCTACGTTTAACTACCCGTTCACAATATATATGTTAAATTTTATTTTATTTTTTGTTCTATATATATATATATATATATTGCGTTTGTTTGCAGGTATATATGAACTTGAAATTCATAAATTCGAACCCGAAGTTTTGAATAAGTGCCATGAAACCTGAAGTTTCCTTAAAAATTAAATACCCATGAAACCCGTAGTTTTCGTGAAAATTTAAACCAAACTATGTCTTAGAACCCGAATGTTCTAACTTTTATGATTATGGAGAATTTATTTTCCATAAGCACCAACCACAATCTTGTTCCCTCCATCCAGTGGATTTTTGAACCATAACAAGTTCGACTTCACTAACATGGAAGTTTTTGGCAGCACAAATTGTGAAGCTCCACTTGACTACTGAGAAGCAGAGAAATATTGAAGCCAACAATGACGTAGATAGAGCTAACTAAGCCTCCATCATGATCTTCATCCGAAGACTTATGCCTGAAGCATTGTATGTGGAAGTACCTCGATGACGAGGATTCCATGACTCTTTGACTCACTCTACGGACCGTTTTAATCATGCAAAGATTATCTTGCCCAAAGCAAGACATACATTGCCCGAAGCAAGACATATCTTGCCTGACGCAAGACATGATTGAACCCCATTCGTGAATAGGTACAATTCTGAAGTTTATAGAATCCGATTGAATTTTGATTGAAGAAGACTTTCTTGTCCTTCCATGCCTATAAAAATGCTCCTGAAGAAGCAATGTAGAGAGCGGAGGTTCACTAAGTTCTCGGATCTGATTACTACAATTTTGCTCACTAAAAAGCACAACAGTGAAAGTGGCACCCCAGTGATTCGGCTGGAGGTACCGAGAGGTATTGATCCAGCTTCGACTGAAGCCTACCAAATGATATAAACCCAGCTTCGACAGAGTCTACCGAACGGTATAGACAGTTTCGGCTGAAGTCTACCAAATGGCATGCCCTGCTTCGGCAGGGATGTACCGAAGGCCACGCTCTACTTCAGCAGAGGTATACCAAACTTAAGGCTCTGTTTCAGCAGACGCTTACCGAATCTACTCTTCCTTATTCGGCTGGAGAATACTAAATAGTGGTAGAATCAAGGTCAACCAAGGGGGTGGCATCATGACCAAACACGTGATCCCTTGGCATCTAAGACCCAAAACTTCAAGAATAAGGGACAGTATTCCCGAACCTCAACCGTGCAAAATCTACTTCTGTTTTGATGGAATAGATCATTGGTTATGCACTCATTTATGCCTCTACCAATGTTGTTGAGGAGTACCATTCCCGTAGTCAATCTGTGAGACAAATTTTGCTTCACCTAACACATATGGAAAAACAGAATTTTGACATGGAAGGCCATGTTGGCCGAACCCCCTATTTTTTGGTTTTAAGTTTTGAACAATTTTTCCTTTTTGTTTGGATGATTTCTTTTGGTATTTGTTTAAATTTTTTGGATATTATTATGGATATTGTCATCGAATATGAGTTAGTTGAATCATGTTTCTTATACATGTGACCGAATTCAATTAACATGTGATAAGGTATAAATGTGGGGAAGTTAGTTGTCTGGATGAACGTGCTACTATGCACACTAACTTCATACCTAAATCACCCATCTAGCAACGAATTCAGGTCTACCTAACCTGATTAAGGGCATTGACACTGCTCCTCGTTGTATTAATGGTACTAAATTACTATTAAGAGGCCTTACATTCTCCGTTCCAGAAGAACGTCATTGAGTCATAAGGATGTTCGAGAGAACAATGATTATGAAAACCACTGTAGAAAATAAAGTGACGTATATTTGCATCACTTTCCAAAATATGAAGCCTGAAACTATATTTTGGGGCCAGTGGGCTTACCTCCCAATTGGGACATGCTACATATAGGTCGGCCTGGAGCTGGGTGATTCGAGCAGGAGTCGGGTGATTCGAGCAGTTTACTTGCTTTGGCACGACCGTTTGGGACATTTAGGTCGAAACACGATGCAACATGTTACACAACGCATCACCTTACTTGAAGTAAGGATTTTGTGCCTACAAGCACACTTTGCCAAACCTGCTCATTGGGGAAATTAGATTTTTATATCATCCCTAGCAAAGCTACTACATAACCCTCTTTTCATAGTGGATTCAAGGGAATAATGTGGACTTATTCAACCAAAAATGCGGATCATGTAAATACGGTTTTTGGTTGATATATCGACACAATGGTCACATGTTTGTCCACACACACATTGTTGCTAAACTCCTGGCCAATTCTTACTTAAGGGCTCACCAGCCTAATTATCTCATAAAGTCTAGAAGACTGGATAATGCCGGAGAGTTTATATCGAAGAGTATTCGATAAGTATTGCATCAATTTTGGGTTTGAAATTGAACATTGAATTCCCCATGTTCAATCCCCAATCAGCTTCACATAAACGATCATAAAGCGCATTATCAATTGATTGCCTGGACCTTGGTAAACACACCCAGCTTTCGGTTTCTGCCTAGGGTTATGCAATCTTATATGCAGCCATGTTAGTCCGCCCGAGACCCATTGCTACCCGATACTTTTTAGCATTATAGTTGGTTACTGGATACGAACATGATGTTTTGTATTTATGCATTTTGGGTATGCACCTTATGCCATATTGCGCAGCCGCAATGTACCAATATGGGTCCTCAAATAAAGATGTGAATCTTTGTCGATTGGGATTCCCCTTCGAATTAGCTCTTTAGAGCCCTTGCACGTGATCTCATTACCGCCATTTTGCGGATTATCACTTCGATGAGACAGTCTTCCCGCCATTAGGGGGAGATAAGAACGTAAACGTTCATGAAGAACGGCGCAAATTATCGTGGACGTCCTCACTATGTCTCATCTCGATCCCAATATTCTAGATTCCAGAGTGTTGCTCTAGACTCTTTCTCTAATCTAGCTATAGTGATGAGATCACATATACCAACTGCAAACATGCCTGCAAGGATAGACGTACCTAACGGACGTCGAGTCAACATTCTTGAAGGGTGTACCGCCCCTAAAGGACGGTTGGCCGCCCTGTTGGACGGCCCACCGACGGCTAACCAATCAATCTGTTCTCGCCCTGAAGCGCGACAGATCACTCAGTTCGAATGATTCACCTTCCTAGAAGTGGAGAAACATGGCACAAAATGAATCCCTTCCTCATTCGCTATCTCAACCATTCTACCTCATGAAATTAATCCGAATTATCCCAAGACCTGTAGTCTTGGTCCATTATGCATGTATGGATGAGTTATGGAATTGGAATGAGATTATCATCGATGATATTCACGTATATGGTAGGTACCCAAAATAGTGAAATGCGACGATATCGAACTGCGTTCCGTTGATGAATGTCGACGTACAACAGATTGGTCAAACTGGAAACAAGCAATCCAGGTCGAACTTGATTCACTTGCGAAACGTAAAGTGTTTGGACCTGTAGTTCCTACACTTGCACATGTGAAGCTCGTTGGCTACAAGTGGGTTTTCATAAGGAAGCGTAATGAGAAGAATGAAATAATGCGATACAAAGCACGCTTTGTGGCGCAAGGTTTCTCTCAATGCCCTGGGATTGATTACGAGGTGACTTATTTCCCCCGTAATGGACGTCATAATGTTCCATTACCTTTTCAGTTTGGTAGTTTCTAAAAAACCGAATATGCAGCTTATGTACGTGGTTGTAACGTATCTATAGGGATCTTGATACAAAAATATACATGGAAGTTCCCGAAGGACTTATTGACTGATTCAAATAGTTCTAGACCACATAACACCCTCTCTATTGAATTGAGGCATTTCACTTTACGGATTGGAACAATCCGAGCGGATGTGGTATACCCATCTAAGTGAATATTTGATCAGTTAGGGATATATGAATAAACTATGCCCATGCGTGTACAAAACCGAACTTGCTAGAGTTGCAGTCTATGTCGATGACATAAATCTCACTTAGACTCTAGAAGAGCTTGAGAAAACTGCATCGCACCTGTAGTCGGAATTTAAGATGAAAGATCTTGGGAAAACTCGTTTCCGTCTCGACCCGAAGTTTTGAGCAAAGTTCATATGGTATTTTGGTCCACCAGTCGAACTACACCCAGAAGGTGTTGCCTTTGAGTACACCCATGACCGTTCATACACTAGATGCGAATGAGATCCCTAAAAAGGTTGTGGAACCTGAAGTTCTATGTCTGAGTTCAATTAGTGCTTTATTGTACTTAGCTTATTGCATTAGGCATGACATCTCCTTCGTTGTTGATCTTTTGGTAAGATACAACACTGCACCTACACGCTACCACCAAATAGGTATTAAAGACGTTTTTTCATTACTACGAATTTGGGCTTATTATATCCCTACGCATCTCAGAATTAACCACAACCCCTTGATTATCAGAATGATGCCTACCTTGTGAGATACACTGACATAGACTATCTGTCTGTTCCGCACAAGGCATGTTTCCAAACGAATTATGTCTTTACCGTTAGTTGCGACGTCTTCGAGCTCATCGCCATACACGAAGCCACCCGTGTACATGGGAGCATATTCAAAGCACCTGTAATTCTTCATCCTTCGTTGAGTCCCAACGACGATCTATGAAGACAACGCCGCATGTATCGACCAGATCACAACATGATACATCCAAGAAGTCAACACCAAGCATATTGCATCTACATCACATCAGCATGAGCATCAAAAGATTAAAGTCAAGCATATATGATCCGAAGAAAACCTTGCCGACCTCTTCACGAAGTCATTGCCGAAGAAGCTTGTTCGAGGATCTAGTATGTACAAATTTTCTCATTTGCTACGCTTGTAGTTCTCAGGGGGAGTTTCGTCAAACTCAGGGGGAATATCCTGAAGTATACTCACTTGACCTTAATGTACTTTTTTTCCCTACGATCAGGATCATTTTTTCCATTGGGTTTTTGTTACCTGACTAGGTTTTAACGAGACACCCATTATGAGCTAGTCATACCCTTGTGTGTTTTCTTACTACTTACGCCTTGAAGATGTTAAGTATCGACATTGCATTAACTCACTTTTCTCCTAGACTATGGGTTTTGTCCCGTCTTGGGTTTTACCATAGCCAGGTTTTGTGAGAGTTTTTACTCTTTTTATATGCAAGTTCCCTATGTGAGACTCGAGTGTTCTCTATTGTACCTACGAGACGACTTCATCAACTATCATCATCTTAAAGATCTGATGCGATATCTACTTGAGGATTTGCACACTCAAGAGGGAGTGTTGTAGATAATATAAACATGTATTAAATGTGATTGTGTAAATCCTAGGTAGATATGGATTGGGATATTCTATTATCCTAAAGATTACATTCCTATTATGATTGTACTTGTTTCACCATAAATAAAGGCACTTGGCATGAAGAATATGTACTACAATACACCACAATTCCTCAAGTCTTTTTCTATTTTCTCTTTATTCTTCTCTTTGCCGCACCCTTTATAAAATAGTCCATAACAAATTTCATTTTACTTATGTAATATGCTGCCAATTTGGATTGCAGGCAGCAGTGCAGCTGCTTACTGCCGTTTAAAAAAAAAAAAAATTAAAACTGGACCCGGGGACCCCCAGAACTTGGGCCGTTTCAAACGGTCCAAATTAGTTCCAGTTCCAATTCTAAGAATTGACAACCCGCCCTGTCCGATTTCAAATACAAATCGGTCCGGTCCGGTCCCTCCAGCCGGCCCGTGCTCACAAAAGCTCCCCAGCCCACAAAAGCTCCCCAGCCCACTTCACCGACGACAACCCATATCCACCTCTGGCCCCAATGGTTGACGAGATGTGGAGGCTTCGAAACGAGGAGCTCCGACGCGAGGTCCGCCGTCGCGACATTTCAGTCTTATAGTTTCCGCGTCCCTTGCAAGAGATCTAAGTGTGAGGCCTCGTTGTTTTATTGGTCTGGATTTGGTCTGGAGAAAGAAGTAAGAGAAAGAGGTTTTGTAGGGGCCAGGTAATTTCCAACCGTGTTTCTGGGTTGTATTTCAATTTGAGATGAAATGCATACGACACCCACCACCTGTTTGATGAAATGCGTCTGTGAATCTCTTAAAATCTCTTCTCTTTTTCTTATGCCTATTTTAATTGGGTATCCTTGAATCTTGTTGTTCCCATTTTTTGGTGGCCGTTCAAATCGTATTATGCAACTGGTTGAGATCAATGATTCAAACATATTAAGGTTTGCTGTGTGTGCCCTTATTGCTTACTGTTTGTGTTATAGTATTTTTTGCTCCATTGTTATGACACTGGTTCGAAAACTCAACCATAAGGCCCAACCGGGGGCATGTTTGAGTTGCGTCTAACATATCACTGCGGGGCAGCTTTTATATGAAGTTTGTTGTTTTCTCGTCATTGTAAATTGAGCGTGATGATATCGTCCGTGCGCGCATGTGTATGTTGCTTTCTGGAAAGAGTTTCTCAACTTTGTGGTCTTGATTACAGAGCTAAAAACATCTTGATACTAAAGAAAGATGCCACATCGAACTCGACCGATGACTGCGCTCTTGGTGTTTACTGGACTGAATATTGTACTAGTTTCAACCATTACTCCAGTCTATGATTTCGTCTGCTTCCTTCCGTACTGGGAAAGACGGGTAAGTTTTCTTTCGTTGCTTGTTAAGCAAATTATGTTCCAGATGGGAAAAGATACTTGGTGTTAAACCTCGTAGAGAACTTTCTTTAGCTCAGGTGATGACTGGATCTTTCCAATATCATTAATAATTTTGGTCATACACATTCAGCATGCAACTTAAAACTAAAGTATAGTCGATCGACGACTTACTTGATATTGTATGACTATGTTTGCTTGTACATGATGTTATTATATTCGTTTACGGCATTAATAATATCTTCATCTTACTGATTTTGTACCAGTGCGGTGAAAGTTTTTAAACCTAAATATTATGTTTATATTGATTGTATGTTTGTTCATCTTAGGGATAATTCTGTTGCATTAGGCCTTGTTTGGTACACCTCCTTGGCCAGGATTAGCTGAGCTTGTCTTAAATACCAATTGTTGTGTCACATGCTCCATATCCGTGCACCGTTTATCAAAGAGTCTTGACCATGTGCCTTCCACCTTGATACCAATTGTTGTGTCACGGGCTCCATAAGCCTCGGTGCAATTAGGAGTGGACCACCTATATTGAAACCTTCGACTAAGTTGTTCTTCTCGGATGAAATATTCTCTTCTCATCCATCTTGGGTTGTATCAAGCCAACCTTTTACACCAACAAGCGGTGGTATACAAGTTAAAGAATTTATTGTTTTAAACCATCTTAGGTCATGTTCTTAACTTCTTATTCCTTCATATCAATAAGACAACATAGTAGTGAATAGAAAGTAACAAGAGAAATGCTTGTTGGCAAATTCTTGTTTGACCAACTTAAGTTTGGGCTATGCAAGTTATTGATTTCCATGATATTCTCTATAGGGGATCTCATTGATAGATTTTGGATATATCCTAGGTACTTGTGAGATTGAGAAAGGTGGCAGAAAACTTTACCAAAACATGATTTATTCCAACATTAAACATATTCTTTAACCCTCAACTAGTCACAAAATTATTAATAGGCCCCCCACTGTGAGAATGGACTTGGGAATAAACAAACTATTTTCGTAAGATCCTGATGTGAAACCACATGGCCTCAAATCATAAAGGTTTATTCTTTATAGCACATAACCTAAGTAAAATTGGGCCATGGTTCATAGGGAGATTCCAACAAAGGCTAAAGGATATAAACTTGGACAATGATTATTTGAAAGTGCTAGGTTTACCTTTGTCAACCATGAAGCATCTCACATTTGTCTGTAACCATAATATTTGTCCTTATGGGGTTAATTCTCTCAATGGTAAATTGATCATTCAATATATCAAAGTTTCCTAAAATAAGATTGTTATCTTGATGAATACTGGAGAAAGTAAAAGGAACACCTATAGACTATAGAGGTCAAGGTTAACAATTTTCCATGATTTTGTATCATCTAACGAGACTAGCCTAAGTAGAAGCAGCCTAAAAATTTGTTATATGAGCCAAAGTCTTTTATTCGTTGGGAAGTTTCCCAACATTAATGTCTTGGGCTTAATGTTTTTATTGGCCTTCCAACAAGCCCAATTTTATCATCTATCGAGACCAGTATTACTATAGTCTCTCATTTGAAGTGAATGGTCCTTAATGTGTACCTATCTATATCCAGCCAAAGTACAATTCCAGTTAGAATAATAGTTTTGTAGATTTTGTTCTGTTTCTCTGTGCCTAAAGTTAGCCTTAATCATCTTTTGAGAGAGATAATTCTAAACCCTATAGAATCCAAATGTGATTGTTTTGAGTTTGGTAAGTTTAGCCAGACGCATCTCACTACGCTTGTCACCTTGCTGTACATTGTAAATGGTTCGAATTGGCAAGTTTAGTTGATGAAAGAGCTTTATTATTGTTTTTCCTCTTCCAGCAATTGCAGAAAACTAAATTATGCAGTTTGAGTCTAGAAAGAATGCTTTTTTGACTTCTAGACTTTTGTGGAGCCACTATTGTACATAAAACAAAGAGCTCTACTTCTTGGTTTTTAAAAAGCCGGCTGCAACCCAGATTTTGTGGCCATTTCTGTTCTTTCTAGAAAGCTGTTTATTTAAAAAGA
This sequence comes from Gillenia trifoliata, assembly GCA_018257905.1. Taxonomy (NCBI): domain Eukaryota; kingdom Viridiplantae; phylum Streptophyta; class Magnoliopsida; order Rosales; family Rosaceae; genus Gillenia; species Gillenia trifoliata. The sequence goes on along the minus strand of CM031084.1, from coordinate 18,680,726 downwards.
TTCTTATGGTTTGGGCTGATGTTGTCTAATAGCCAGAGTCTATGTGATGCATTATGCATACCCAATCTAAACTTGAAATCTGAAAACCACTGTTTACAGTTCAGGATGTAACACTCGACATCCATGCCTTTTGCTTAACTCTTAAGTCATGGTATGTGAATGGTCACTTTGCTTTATGCATCTCGTTGTTTTGTTGGCACTAGCCAGACTGTTCAACAAAATTCACACCATCCACAGTATCTTATGGCTGTTTGAAAACTTGATAACATGCTTATTTTATGGAGTTGTAAATATTAAAGGCAAAGCTTTTGTATGCACGGTTTAAATTGGTCGATTGATGAAGGTTGTGAATGTCCATTTGAGAATCTTCAATAACCAATCCAAAATCATGGTAGCTGAATTAGTCGTTTTGGATTTGCATTGTTGATATGTTCTTTTTTTTTTCAAATTACAATTGCAAGGTGTTATGTTCTTAGTTTTTATTTTAAATATGATTTTCTTTGTCATCTACCGCTTGATTAAATATTGAAATTTAAACCTCTTTGATTTGATTGGATTGACGTAGTTAGTTGGTCTTTTAGATTATTTTTGCACTCATCTCGTATCCTTTTTCTTATTTGCAGAGAGAATGGCGTCGTCAGGAACGTGAAGCTACCTTAGCAAATGGTCCTACATCAAGATAGAAGTATCTAGGAGGTCAAACGTCTTGAGCTACAGGTTTTATGCTGTTCTAATGGTTAATGCAGTTTGAGGTGTTCTATTTATACTAAGATTTTAGTAAACAGAGATAGAAGATATATGATTCTTCAGGATGCCTACTTACTTACTGATGTTATCTCCCGTATATCTTATCTTCTAATTTTGAAATATATTTGGATACTACGTCAAAGATTTGTAGGAGATCACAGTTCATGTGATGTAGATTCGAAATTGATTGATTGGATGAGGCTTTGATATTGCAAGGCCAAATGTACAGCATATAACGGAATGCTCTATATTATAAATGCTCAATGCAAACAGAAATCATACGATTGGTCTGCAAGATTTTCAGTGTTGGTTCAATGTTGTAGTCTACGAGATCTTTCTTGCGGAAAATGTATTGATTAGCCCTCTTTTGTATAGACGTTTGGCCCTTTGGATCTTAGAAATAATGTGATTTGGGCATTTCATTAAATTACGACAAATGTCTGGCAATAATATACAAGTGTTTCTCCAGCTGTTGTAGCGCCAGTCATGCATGACGCTATCTCAAATGTGGGATCCACAATCATTAATGGCTCAAGTAACGTCACGCGCAACTGATACCAGCATATCTCGTAGGTTCTCTTGTGAAGAAGCTCAAAGACACCACTGTGGTAAGCAACGTCGAGACTTGTTAGACATAAAACATAAAGTGCCTCTTTGCCTTGGCAGTTACGAACGGTTCTTAAACCTAGAGGGATTTATACAATGTTACTCATCAAACTCGTGTCCTTGAAGCAAGTGTGTGTTTGGATTTGAAAATACTATACATTATGAGCTCGTTAGTCATTCATGTACATGAAATCTACAATACATTGTTTGTTAGTGAATTGTATTCGGGCAGTGTTTTTACCTATTAATATCTCTCGTAAACCGTGCAGATGACCCAAGTGTCAGAAATCCAGGTACTATGTCTTAATGAATGGCAAATGATTAGGCAGATTAAAATACATAAATACCAATAATATAAAACACATACACGCTCGTGTGAATTATGGATGAGTGTCTGCTTGCTCGTGACTTGTAAATAAATAAATAGATGAATAAATTCATATAATCTTTCAGACCAAAATAAATAAATATATTTTGACAAAAGAAATAAATATATTTTGACAAAAGAAATATAAATAAATAAATAAATAATGAGAGGATAGAGGAAGGACCCTAGCAGCAGCAAGGAGAACAAATATAGGAAGCATCAAGCAATGAGCTTCAGTTCAGTTCAGTTCAATTCACGCTTGGTCATGTGCCTACAAGTACACGCTTTCCCTCACTTGGTAGCATGTGCTCTTGTCCCACTTTCTCTTTACGATATGTATATATATGCTGACTCACTCACTTACTCATATTTCTATGAGTCAGTTATTGCTTTCTCTCTTAGCATCGATTATCTTTTCATCGAGATCAATTTATAAGAAACCGGTTCATCGTCACGTAGTGTCCCGCTTCAATAATACATTGTCACGTAGAGAAAAACTTACACATGGCAGTGCATCATTGAATAAAAGACATCGCGTGGCGGTGAACTCGTTCCATGTAAGTCATTCTTCTCCTCATTTGTTGATTTGGTGTCATGTCATTGCTTATGCTAGCTGTTTCCTTTCACATTACAACTGATGGAAAATACTTGTGGTATGAAGTAATGTATTTCCAAAGGTGTGTTGATGAAAGTAGGATTTGCTAGAAATTCCAGCATCAAATCATGTGTCCATTTTGTGACCAAATAGAAGCAAAGGCAACTTTTATTCTCCTTTTGTCTTTGTTTGTGTTGTCAAATCAAAATTCCTTGCCGTTCATCACATGTAAATGTAGTTACCAATGTGGTTAGTATTTCACTTTCTCATCTACAAATTTTGGTGGCTTTGATTCAATAGTCTTTGGTACAAAAGAGAGTAGCATCTTTCCCTTACCTTTTTATTCTTGTACAAGTGATAAATGTATATCAACACTATTCAAAAACATTAAAATTTAGTCATTTAGTACTACGGTTTACTAGCATTTTTCTTCACTTGTAAGTGAGACGTTCCCGTGAACTTATTTTGATTAACAAACATAGAAAAGATGGCAAATGGAGTCGAGAACAAGATTTAAACTAAACCAACAAAGCAAGATAAACTAGCAGTTCAAATCCTGTCATTGACTATCCAACTCATGCAAGTTAATGGAATTCCATATTTTATAATAAAGGCTCCGTACACAAGATCACGGTCAGACACTCATGATCAGACATAGGCTCTAAGTATTTCTAACATGCAACCAATCCTTGGTCCTAATTGATTGAACATGTAGAAAAAAAAACCCATTAAGTGTATTTGCAAAACCTAACCCACAAGAAACATTTATAGATATGCAATTATTGGGAGTTTGGCTGCAATGATACATATTATGTAATAATACGACCAATTAGCGACTTTGATTATTGAATGATACAATATTTTTAAACTTAAAATGATCTAAGTCGTTCATTAGTCGTATCACTACATGATACGTATCATTGCAGAAATTTCTAATTATTGGTCAATCACACATAAACACATTAAGTATATACTCGATGCAAAGCCTTAAGGGTAGCTAATCAAAAGGGATACACAACTAGTACTAATTCAAATAGTGACGAACTCATTTACATAACCTGGAATTTACAACTAACAAAACATCAAAACAAAAGATTAAACATGGCTAGGGCTTCATCATAGCCCTAACAAAAGAGTTTACTAAATAAAAAATCTTAAAAACTTAGGAAGAAACATGAGATGGAACAATGGAGTTGTAGGAACCAGAGTCCCTCCTTGAACAACCCCTAAAACGTCCCTCCTCCTCTCCCTCTCTTCTTTTATGCTGGAATTTGGTTTTTGATACGTAAGAAGTTTAGTTCTATTTCGAATGGACGATGAATGCCGTTATATAAGGAATAGATTCCGTTGTATTTAGAATGAACGATGGAGGCCGCTACATTTGTGTGAAAATCGTTTCCCACCAAATGCTATCAACTATTAAACAAGTATGTTGATTTTTTTATGCCAAAATAGAAAAAGAATATAAGTTGACTAAGTTGAGTTTTTTATGGAGTGAATTCATTTAACGACATGAATTGAGTTTTGTCTTGAACTGGAAATATGGACTTCGTTGTTATCGAATGTGATAAACTCCAAGTTTCCAACCAAATGCGGATGCAGTTTACAAGCCTACACAGCGCCACACACTATCTCTATCTCCCTCTCGCATTTAAACCCCGCCTAAACCCCATCTTAGATCCTAACCCCTTTCCTATTTAAACTTAATCCTCTCTCTCTCTCTCTCTCTCTCTCTCTCTACTCTGACTGAGTGACTGACACTGCAAGGTGTCATCCCCATAGAGGAATAGAACAGAAGAAGAGAGTAGTAAATTGGGTAATTAGACTCTCTCTCTCCTCTCTCTCTCTCTCTCCTCCCACTCTCTTTCTCTCTCTCTCTCTGCAGCATTCTGTTCCTGTAATTTAGGGCTCGGGGGCGGGGGGCGTCGTGTGAGCCCGGCACCACCAGATCTTTTCTCCCCCAATTTCAATGGCCAGCACTACTACTCACATTAGCAACGGCGAACACGACCCGCCGACGAAGCCGCCGGCACTCACCTCCTCCGCTTCCTTCAGGGCTCGCAAGAAGACCAATTCCTCCGTCGGAATCTCCCGTGCTGGCTCCGATGTCGATGACATCATCACCCTCATGCACGGCTCCGATCCAGTCCGAGTTGAGCTCAACCGCCTCGAAAATGACCTCCGCGGTATGCATCTCTTCTCTCCATTTTCCCGGAAATAAAACAGTTTTTCCGGGAAAATTTGAACCCGCATTTTTCTTTCTACTTAACGATAAATGATATTTTTTTTATCTCATCGAATTGAAAAATTCGTCTCATTTTTCGAAAAAAATGAATGAATTTCTTCTTAATTTCTCTCTGTTTTCTTCCGGGTTAAATTTCAAAGCCGCATTTGCTAGCTAAGGAGAAAGGATATTTCAAATTTTAGAGCTTTAATAATTATATTTTCCTAAAAATACATTTCTTATTTGTAATTAAATTCCATTTCATATAGTATATAATATTTGAGTGAATTCTGTATCAAAAACAAAAACTGATGAAATGGAAATGGAATTACACAGATAAAGACAGGGAGTTGGGAGATGCTGTGGCGGAAATCAAGTCTTTGAGAAATTCAGAGCGCCTTAAAGAAAAGGCGGTTGAAGAGGTACTCCCTTTTGCTTCCTACACCCATTTTGTGCTTCTGCTTGTCAGTAATTTAATTCCATTTTTCTTCTTTCGGCGTTAGTGATCGGATTCTTTATTCTTAAGTTGTATTTTAGACCAATTTGCATAATCAAAGAAAGGAATCTTATTGTTGCTTAGCGGTGTATTTAACACATTCTAGAATATACGAATGAGACAGATTTTTTCGGACAACCAACTCGTTCGTAAGTTGCTTCTTCTATGTTCTTACTAACAACGTTTGTAGTTTGCACATATTCTATTTGATGAAACAGTGATCTTGGACTTGCTCAATCTATGCTTAAACAATTACTGAGGAATGGGAGACCATCATCTTTTATTTTTTATATTTTTAAAACCCTTTTTTAATAATGAAAGAGAAAAGTATTGTTATAAAGAAACTATATTCTACTTCTTTTTTAACTAGTGCAAATTATTTAGTATGTGTATGCCATTTGAGTCAAGCTGGACTTCGTTTTGACTGACTGGTTCGAGTCTAGTGACTGTAATTCTGCAATGTTGTTCGGTATCCATAAACATGAATATGTGTGTGAGAAAGATGAGATTGTGATAGTCTTCTATGCTAATCTTCAGTATATTTATGGTTAAAAGTTGAAATCTTCAGTCTGCAATTTTATTTAGCGTTTAATTGGCTTTTACCTTTTGTTAACTTTTCTGGAAGTATTGCTGATGTGTGACTAATGTTATTATTCTGCTCTAACATTGTGCGATTTAGAACTTTCAAGGTAACGTACTTAATCAACTCCCATTGCGGATGGATGTTTTTGAGCCTCTAACGTTTTAGTCTTTTTTTATTGCAACTTATCTATGCATTATTTCTTTAAATGGTGATCTTGATAACATATTATTCACCCAGCTTCACTAGACAAACAGGTGGATGACTAGAACACCCACCTTTTGCCACATATATATGGCGTAAATTTTATAATGCCACTTTCTAGTTGAAAATTGAAACTTAATGACTCCTAAAGTTTTAGCCATGGTGATAAAAATGTGAGTTTTAACTTTTAATCAAAGCCTTATGAGCAAGGTGTCTAAATGGAAACTTTTAACTTTTAAATACTAAATAAGAACTTGAAATGTAATAGGTTTAATGTATTTTCTACTTGCAGTGAGTAGTTAATTTTGAAATATGCGTTTCTAGGTCCAATTCCATCAATTTTTGTTGAGGCAATTCTTACTTGTTCATCGGCAACTGATCTAGCTCTGCATATCCACATGGAGGAGATATTATTCATAAAATTTTTAAACAACAACTTCTTTACTACATAATCGTAGGCTTATTGTTATTCTCAGTTTTGTTCTGTTCAATTTTTATTGATGTCTTCTTCACAATGATATGATTATAGAATTACAAAACTATCAAGATTTTTTATCTTGTTAAGGAACAATTTTTTTAGATGCAGACTAGGACAAACAGTGAGCAAGTCCACCAGAATCGAGTTACAAGAATGAAACTAATAAAAATCGAACATAGCCACAAAACAAATTAAATCAGCGACTTTATCTTAAAGCTGCTTTTCAATCTAGAAAAGTTATCATTTTAAGTTAAATAAAAAATGGGAATTTCTGATTATTTTTCTGTTGGTTATTAATTTCAGTTGACAGATGAACTTAACAAAGTGGATGAAAAGCTTAAAGCAACTGAAGCTCTTTTGGAAAGCAAGGTAATAATTGTAGTTTCCTTTGCTGCCTGATTGTATTGTCTTCTGTAACCAGTGTTGAATACTTTTCTGCTTGCGATATACTGAGTACACTATGATTTGCAGAATCTTGAGATTAAGAAAATAAATGATGAGAAAAAAGCAGCTTTGGCTGCGCAATTTGCAGCAGAAGCCACACTTCGAAGAGTTCACGCTGCACAGAAAGATGATGAAATGCCACCCATTGAAGCCATCATTGCTCCACTGGAGGCAGAGCTTAAGCTTGCTAGGCAGGAGGTATACTTTTGTTCTGCAATGCTATAACCCCCATTTATTTAATTTTGTTATAAAGACGGTAACAATTTTATGTAGTATTGTTGTGTCAATTTTGAGTGTCTATTTTGGCTTCCGTATTTGGTTACATGTGAGTGTTCAATATGTATTTGGTTTCTATATTGTTAATGGATATATTGACTCGTTCATTTACACAAAATAATAATTATAATGAGTTGAAACTTTTTTATACTTCTGGATGTTTTTTTTTAGGTAGCAAAGTTGCAGGACGACAACAGAGCACTTGATCGGCTTACTAAATCCAAGGAGGCTGCTCTACTTGAGGCTGAGAGAACTGTTCAGATTGCTTTGGCAAAAGCATCCTTGGTTGACGATCTGCAAAACAAAAACCAAGAGCTAATGAAACAGATTGAAATATGCCAGGTTTGTATTCTGTTCAGAGTTTTCCTGCTGCATGCAATTTGTGTGATTGAGGGAATGTACCAGGGATGTGTACTAGCATTAGAACCCATTTTACATAATATGAATTTGTCCATTATCAGGAGGAGAACAAAATACTTGACAAAATGCACAGGCAAAAGGTAGCTGAGGTTGAGAAGCTAACGCAAACTGTTCGAGAACTTGAGGAGGCTGTTTTAGCCGGTGGAGCTGCTGCCAATGCTGTGCGTGATTACCAGCGGAAAGTGCAGGAGATGAATGTAATAATTGTTTCTTGGAACTCCAGTACTTGCATGTCACTTCGTAGTTGTTCTGATTCTGTCACAAATGCAAACTTCCTCTAACCTTCAAGCTTGCGTAGGAGGAGAAAAAACTATTGGAGCGGGAGGTGGCTCGTGCAAAGGTCTCCGCAAATCGGGTTGCCACTGTTGTTGCAAATGACTGGAAAGACTCCAGTGACAAAGTCATGCCTGTAAAGCAATGGCTTGAAGAAAGGAAATTTTTTCAGGCATGTTATGACTTCAATATGTAACCTCATCATCTTTGCATATAATTCCTTTAATTTACACAAATAGTCATTTGGTTTCATCGTCACAAGTTGCATTCTTAACCCAAGAGGTTGGCCTTATGGCAAATTGGATGGGGGCTTAGGTGCTTCATGAAGCATTATCTCACGTATGAATCCCACCACAAGCTCTTTGATATCCATCCATATGGATTTAACATGGTAATTGCTGCATCATGTTGAATGAGGCAACTGCATACCTGCATATGGATTAGCAATTAACATGTGAACCATACGATTCATTAGCCAAAAAAGTAAAGCATGAATCGGAAAGTTTTTCATTGAATCTTTCTTAATATTCAAGTGTTAATGATCATCTTAGTATTCATACGTATGTTAAGCCAAGAGGTTTACTATATAGAACTATCATCTCATACCATAGATGACCTGCAATGATTATTGTTGACCTTTTGCCAAAATCCATGGTAATAGAGAAGCATAAATTACCAGGAAAGGGGAAAAAAGCCAAGACTCTTTGGGGATGTATAGTTTGGGCTTCGGTTTCTTCAGATTTTAAGGATTTACCTTTTTTTGGTTGGATTGGAAAGCTGCTATTAGTTAGTTTTATGGACTTTCAATAGCTGTTTTTTTAAGGGGACTTTCCTGTTGTCTTGGTGGTTTGTTTTTGTTTTCGTTGTGGACTTCTTGTCCACTTGTGTATAAATCTGGATTCTGGATATATGTGTGGCTGGTATTCGAAGATGGTTTATTTTCCTTCCAAAGATTGGGGAAAAAGTGAAAACAAATAATGAAAAACAGTTGGTTTCAGTTGAGATCTAAAATATTTGACCCGTTTCAGTTGAGATATAAAATATTTGACCCTTTTGTTTTGTAGGGAGAAATGCAACAACTTAGAGACAAGCTGGCTGTAGCTGACCGTACTGCAAAGGCAGAAGCACAATTGAAAGTATGCTAACTGTTTGAGTTTGGTCTGTGCTTACAATTTCTTTTTCTCTCATCTGTTATGTGTTTATTCCTCTTCATAATTGTTGATTATTAATTGATTTCTTAGGAAAAATACCAATTAAGATTTAAGGTTTTGGAGGATAAGTTAAAAGCATCTAATGGTAAATCGCGAGCGGCTTCAGATGCAAGAATCATTCGCAATGGGCCTTCAAGGCGTCAGTCTCTTGGTGGAGCGGAGAACGTTTCTAAATTGTCCTCTAATGGCTATCAATCTAGGACAAAATCAAACTTACAATCTGGTTTCAACCGTTCCAACAGTGCCACTGCAATATTGAAACAAGCCAAAGTTTCATCTAGATCGTTTGATGGTGGTAGTAGATTGCTAGACAGAGATAAGCTAATCCCAGATGCAACTGGGAAAGATAGCATGCCAAACAGTGCCAATGATCAGACTCAGATGAATCAGGTAATTGGTAGACATGAGGAGAGCTCAAACGGAACTTTGGCTGAACAGTCCAGGAGAGAACATGAAGATTATGTTTCTGGAGTACTGTATGATATGTTACAGAAAGAGGTCGTATCTTTGAGGAAAGCTTGCCACGAGAAAGATCAAACCCTCAAAGACAAGGATGATGCAATTGAGGTTAGATAGTAGGATATATCTCGTTAATTTTGCAACCACTTCCCACTTTTGTTTTTCTCTTAATTTGTTTCTGGTGTGGAATCAAGTAGATGTTGGCAAAGAAGGTGGATACACTTAACAAAGCAATGGAGGTTGAGGCCAAAAAGATGCGGAGAGAAGTAGCTGCAATGGAAAAAGAAGTCTCTGCTATGCGTGTCACTAAGGAGCATGATCAGCGGACACGGCGCTCAAGTGCTCCTCGGGGGGCAATAAATAGTTCTCACACACTTTCTTCAAGGTAAGTAGTCGTGTGCAATCTGTAATGGCCTAAGAGTGATGCAATAGTTGTGCAGCAGGCTGTCATTCCTGTTTGCGATAAGTTCTTTGACGGCATAAAATGAAACAAAAATGCATGGTGCCCCAAGTTGATTGAAAAGTTTGAGCTACCTCCAGTAGAAAAATATTAATCCGCCTGACCAAAGGTTTTGCTTCTTTCAGAAATGCACACAGGTCATAGGTACACGGCCGTGACAGAATCACCACATCATGGACGTTTCTGTGATTCTTCAGCTCTGCAGTTGCTAGAATTGTATGGTTTTGTCGTGATTTTCCTCGCCCGTCTCCATCTATTTAAGTTGTCTTGGCTGCCGGGTAGGCAATTTGTAAAGAACTGACTTCAGGTTATTCAGGTCAACCTGCCGTGTATATTTCTTCTGTACTAATATTTCCTGGAAATCCCACCAAGGGTGGAAAAAAGTTATGAAAGAGATGAGGCTTTGTTAGAATCTTCTTTCAAGGAAACTGAAGGCAATATGTAACTCTCTGTATACCCTAATCCCTTGTTTGGCACACGTGATTGGAAAGGGGTGGACAGGATTTTCAAAGAGGATTGGAGAACTCTAATCCTATCCTTCTTCAATCCTGAGTTTGGTGTACTAAACAAGATGGACAATTTTTTTTAAAAAAAAGAAGCTATTTTAGGCATTATTTTCAATACAATTTAATTCAAATGTACATTCGAAACAATATCTAAAATAAAATAAAACAAAAAAATTTGTTCTATCCCCCGAAAAAAAAAAAGCTTCAAAACCCAACCCCAAGGGGTTGGTTTACTGGAAAGCGAGCAAAAGTTTAGAATTTCTAACCCGAGTTTGAACTCTCACGGATGCATGTCCTGGGGTCATCGGTTCTACTTTGACACCCTTTGATTTGGGAGCCAAATGTATATTTTTGCCTCGTGGTACTCTTGATGTTTGGTGATCATCTTCGAATATTTTCGGGTGAAACAATTAAGTTGGCTGATTGAGTTCTATCTGAAGAATTTGGTAAATTAATTGGAATTTCACATTAAAGCCCTTTACTTGTTTTTTTTTAACTTGAATGATGTTCTAACCTAATCTAAATTACGGGAAAATGCCTCATGTATGAGTTGGGTAACAAAGATGGAGTCTGGATCAGGAAATGATGATTTTGCTTCTATCAATTCACTCCAAATTTCGAGAGATTGTTCAAAATTCCCCCAGTGTGTTGCAGCAGCTAGGCATTCAGTGATTTGACAAAGTTTATGTAGCGTCTGACCCTGAAATATAAAACATGCAAATAAAAGAGGAACAAAGAGTCACGGCGAATCAGGATATCATTCATCTCAAACACTTTGTTTTAACATGATAGGGTTCTCGAAGAATCCATTAAGTTTTGAGTATTAAAAAAAAAGAACTATGATACTTGCTCGTTGTCAAGGTCTTTCTCTTTAACCCACTATGTTCTGAGTACAAACCCAGATGACTTATAAATAGATAATTAGTTTAATTAATTTTCTAGTCGTGTTATCTTGTCATTTTAAAATTTGTTTTTTTATTTATTACAAGCGATAATCTGCACTAATAGGGAGGGGAGGGTTTGAACCCGAGACGCAGTGGGTTGAACAACGTGTTATCTTGTTGTTTTTAAAATTTGTTTTCTTTGAAATGGAGGTAAGATGTATATTTACAGAGAATAAAACATAAAATAGTTACATTGAGAAATTATCGTTATTATTTTAGTACGAAATATTTGTTTAAAGATTTTTTTTATACAAACAACTTTAAGGAGGAGAAATTAGACCCGGCAATCACACGACACGAAACGACACAAAAAATCAAGTGCTCAAGTTGAGTCTTAATGAGTTTGGGTTGAAATAGGTGGATCTGTTACTAACCCGTTAACTAACGGGTCAATTGTTGCCTTGAGTTTTCAAGCCGTGTTATTTTGTTGTTTCAAATTTGTTTTTCTTTGAAATGGATGTAAGATAAGAAAGATACATTGAGAAATTATTTTTTAATGTATTTTTTTTTTAAATATAAAAAGTTTAGAGTGTACAATTATAATTTTAGATTATCAATAATAATTTCTAAAAATTATTTTATTCTAAACAGATATTGGGGGAGGAGAAAATCGAACTAAAGACGTAAGGTGGAAGACAAAGTTTTGAAAGGAGGGAAGAGTGTGCTTGTGAAAGGGGTAGGGTTTTGGGCGGAAAAAGGGTTTATCGTTTTAATTTATTTATTTTTTTAAAAGAAAAGAAAAACCCTGTAAAAAGACAAACCCTGTAAAAAAACAGAGAGAGAGAGAGAGGAAGAAGTGAAATAAAATAAAGATTTGGTTTCATTCCAAATACTGATGGCGCTTCTTCTTCTTCGACCTCCTCCTCCTCCTCCTCCCTCTTATCTTCGCTTCATGGCCTTACGCTTCCTCTCCCACTCCTCTCTCCGCCCTCACTTCCCCTCTCCTTCTTCTCCATCTTCGTCTTCCTCGCTTGCTCGTCCCTCTCTCCTCTTCAACCCACAACCCAGGTGCTCTCCTCTTTCCTATTTTGCCCCTCACTTTCTGCTTAATTCCTGTTTGGTTCCCTAGAAAACGCTGGAATAGGCTACTCTATCAGTAGTTTTTCCCAAAAGATTTTATTTTTTCTTAATTCCGAACAAATTTATTATTCATTTGTTATTTTTGCTGATAAGATTTTTGTAATTTTATTTTTGCTGGGAAAGTGAAAAGTGTTTAAGGGTTTTAGTTATTGGTGGTTGCAGGGCGGAATTTCCATTGAAGGGCGATGGTAGCTGCTGTGTGGTTCGAAATGTGGTTTCTGCAAGAGCTTTCATGTCGTCTACCACTGCAACCGAGGCTTTTCAAGGAACCACTGGCTCCAGTGCTTATGGGTCCGATCAGATTCAGGTAAACTACTCGGTTTTTACTCGATTGCGGATACGAAATTTCTATTCTCTTTTAGTCGTTTACATTCTGCAATTTTCTGTTCTTTTTGTGTTTTGTGCATTTCTGTATTTTGAAATCGATAAGTAAATGTTACTAAGCTGTTTATGTTTGTTGGGAATTGTTGCTTATTGATGGGTTCAGTTAGAAATTGTCTGACTTGGTTTTTGTTTGATGCTATAATGTCTTACATGCTCAGGTATTGGAAGGCTTAGACCCTGTTAGAAAGAGGCCAGGAATGTATATTGGGAGCACAGGACTCCGTGGTCTTCACCATTTGGTATTACTTTTACTCACTTTTTTCTTTCCAGTTTGAATAACATGCTTTTGCTAGTTTCTGATCATGTTCTTTTAGGTATATGAAATATTAGATAATGCAGTTGACGAGGCTCAAGCCGGATTTGCTTCAAAGATTGAGGTCATTTTGCTCGCAGATGGTTCTGTGAGCATCACTGACAATGGTCGTGGGGTATGCTCCATTCTATTCGCCTTTTAGTCAAAAGCTTAAAAATTCCTGTGTTATATATTTGACATGTGTTGATATGCCTCTATAGTCCCTTGATACTTATTTATCTCATATGTATAGGCAATATGTCCAGAGTCTGTAAATTGTTCAACAAAATTGTTAAATATGCGGCCTAAATTCTGCAATGCAGAAACATCTTAGAGCACATAATGAAAGTACAAGTCTGGGATCCTTCGGTCCTTATATATATTTTCATTGACCAACGAGGGTTTAGTGGGATCCTTTGATTTTCTCAAGGTACCTATTTAGCTATTTTCTAAAGTATCCTGCTTCGCAAAGATTTTAGGGTTCCGTGGGAAGACCCTATTCTGGAGCCAAGTGCGCAAAGCGCTTTTGAGGGGATTTCTGGGTTAAAAATGCTGATTGCCTGTATGCTTAATGGATTTTTAATACTTGTTGCAAAACTATATTTATGAAAACTGTACTGTAGATGTAGGGACTACAATATTGTGATTGAGTGTCCATGCAGTGTTTCTAGATTCCAAAAACTAACTTTTAGTGCAGTGCTAGTAAGAGTTTTACATCTGACCACACATTATATTAGAAATTTTTTTGAATACTCTTCTCAATAATTTTCAGTTATGGTCCAGCTTTAAATATATGTTGCTACTGTCTTAACCTGCGCTTTTTATGCTCTTGTTCATTGCAGATTCCGACTGATATGCACCCAGCAACCAAGAAATCTGCCTTGGAGACTGTGTTGACGGTATTATTACATAAATTATCATTTTCATTTCTAATTTTGGTGTAGGGGTAGAAAGGAATCCACTTCACATTGTACAGGGTCAGTTATTTCTTACACCAAAATCAAACAAATAAGTTTCTAAATTTTTTTGAATATACACTAAAACATGTATGGTTTATAACTCTGGTTATAAGCTATTGTAGATAAGTCAAATATTGTGCATATTTTTCAGTGGCATCTTCAAGATTTGAACTATGGATAATAGAAATCAACTAGTTTCTGGAATTCTAGTAATAGAAAGATCTTACAAAACTGAAGAGTTTTGAAATTTTTGTTGGGACATAAGCTGTATTATTTAATAAATGATAGTTTTATGAATTTTGTTTCAGGTTTTACATGCTGGTGGCAAGTTTGGTGGTTCAAGTAGTGGCTATAGTGTGTCTGGTGGATTGCATGGTGTGGGTTTATCAGTCGTCAATGCCTTGTCTGAGGTATGCATTATCTGTTCAGCTAAATTTGTTATGTCTTTGTGCAAATATCGATGTTTGAGGATTCATTTATACTTTAAATTGTTCAGGTTACCCTCTCTTTATCCCTCAGGATGGCCACCTCCTTCACATTTCCCTCCATAATGCTAAAATTCCTTCAACTAAATTGCATAAAATAGCCAATACAAACTCGCCTCTATCTGCTTATGAGGTTCAATACTCTGGTTATCAGTGTCTAGCATGCTAAATTGTGATGCCTGGCCTTCACAGGCATTGGAAGTTACTGTTTGGCGTGATGGAATGGAATATCAGCAGAAGTATTCTCGTGGAAAGCCTGTGACAACTCTATCTTGTCATGTGCTTCCAGTTGAATTCCAAGATCGGCAAGGAACACGCATCAGATTTTGGCCTGACAGAGAAGGTTTTTCTTATATCCTTCGAGTCGCAGTGAATTTGATGGTCATAGGTTAAATTTATTCCCAATTATTTGGTGTTTATGTTTGCTTTATCTGATTCTCATCTCTTCCTGCAGTCTTCACAACTACTATTCAGTTTGACTACAACACGATAGCAGGACGAATTAGGGAGCTAGCTTTTCTAAACCCAAACGTAAAGTCACTGCTTTTAATTCTCAATTATCATGCCTCACTATCTTTTAACAAATAAATCTTCTGATGTGCACTTGTATTTGTCTTGATAAATTTTATGGATTTTCATTTTTATGGGAAATAGGCATCATAAGATAGGCTTAGTGTTTTTCTGTACTCGACATCTTATTGTCTTCTGTTGTTTGCAGCTCATGATTGCTCTTAGACAAGAGGATATTGATCCAGAGAAGAACCACCACAATGAATACTTCTATGTAGGGGGTTTGATTGAATATGTAAAATGGCTAAATACTGATAAGGTATGCTCAACCTCTTATCTTTGCAATTTTTTGTTCCACCTTTATAATTGCTTGTTCTAAATTTGATCGAGGCAAATTTACTGTTAGTGATGTTGCTTCACGGTTCTCAAGTGAGTGAAGCAGATGCATAAAGAAATACTAACTCTCCCACTTCTTCCCTTTGAACTCTGGGACAGGGCTTCTTGTATACTACACATGTACCTCGATTTTGTTGTATTATAAGAATTTCATTTGTAAGAAAAGAATACTATTAATTACTGGACATCATTCTATTGTGATCTACACAGGGTGTGGTGAATCTTAGCACCTATGAGTATTCTACACAAATAACATAATGTCAAATTTCCTAGAAACTCCTTGACGTGTAATTAAGTACATGTCACTTGGCAACATACAAAGGATAATTACTTCATAATGTGTATCTGTATGAACTTTTTGATATTTTAAAATGGTGGATTTTGATTTGCATAATTTTCTAAAGATGGTTCATTGACCTCTTTGATTCAGAAACCGCTTCATGATGTGGTTGGCTTTAGAAAAGAAGTAGATGGAATCACTGTTGATGTAGCTCTCCAGTGGTAATAAATTCATTATGTATTTTACATTCCCTTCATTAGGAAGAAGATTTCTTGTTATAAATTATGTTAAAGTGAATTTTACATGGGATAAAATTTTGCAAGTTGTTGACAACCAGTTCTTGTATTACTGTGATGATATGGTACTAGGTGTTCTGATGCATATTCAGATACAATGCTTGGGTATGCTAATAGCATACGAACTGTTGATGGAGGAACTCATATTGATGGAACGAAGGCTTCATTAACAAGAACTCTAAATAGTCTTGGAAAGAAGTCAAAAATTATCAAGGTGCATCCCTTCTCTGTTTTCATTCTTTCAGAAATAACAGTAATATCTTGTGGCTTCTTCTTTTAGTTTCCTGTTTGTTTATATAATTTTATTTTCTTGAAAGGTGGTCTGAAATTGTATTTATTAATTTTAAAGCGACTCTTCATCATTAAACTTCTGGATTTTCTATTTGTCTGTCAGGTACAAATACACTTCTATCACTTTGCGCAATACTCTTCTGTATTTTAACTTAAGGGCTCTCTCTCTCACACACACACACACACTTCAAGAAGTAAGATATGATTTTGATGTTTATCAAAACAGATGGTGACAAGCGTGAGTAGTTTAGTTATGCATTTCAGTTCTGTTATTGGTGAAATGTTGTCTGCCTAAGCTGGTTCATTGTACATATATATATTAGGCTTAGAAGATTTAATTATTTACAATTAACTCATCTCAGTGGTTATCTAATTATTAATACAAAGTACATAATTCAAAAAAAAGTTTCATTATTTTGAGGCGCATTATATTTTTGTTCAGGAAAAGGATATTACTTTGAGTGGTGAGCATGTGAGAGAAGGATTGACATGTGTCATCTCGGTCAAAGTTCCCAATCCGGAATTTGAAGGCCAAACAAAGGTACTACCTATTTGTATTAATCCTGATGTGTAATAATGATTTGGCTGTACTGTTTCTAGGGGCATCCTAGGCTTTGCCATTGTACCCTTATTTTGTTGTTTGTTCTGTTTTAAAAGACTAGGTTGGGAAATCCAGAGGTGCGGAGAGTGGTTGATCAATCACTTCAAGAGTATCTTACGGAATACTTGGAGTTGCATCCAGATGTACTGGATTCAATCCTTTCAAAGTCTTTAAATGCTCTCAAGGTATCCTTGTAAATTATAATAGCTACATAGATTATACTTGAGATCTTTTCCTCTTGTCTAATGTTTCCTCGTCTGTTCATCAAAAAAAAAAATGCTTCCTTGTCTAGGCAGCTCTGGCTGCAAAGAGGGCAAGAGAACTAGTCAGACAAAAGAGTGTTTTGAGATCATCTTCTCTCCCAGGAAAACTATCTGATTGCTCATCAACAAATCCTGAAGAATCAGGTATGCTTACCATCTTGTATGAAGCTGATATCAGATTCTCAAAGGAATATCGTTTGAGTTTCGGGTTATTAGGTTATTAGATGTTTTGATAGTAATCAATTAGGTTATTAGATGTTTTGATAGTAATCAATTAGGTTATTAGATGTTTTGATAGTAATCATGTTCTAACTCTAGCTCATGATTCCAAATTTAATAGTTCTGGTCTTCTTAAACTTAACAGTTGCAAGGATTATTTCAGCGACATATTCCTTGTAGTTGAATTTATAAATTCTGAAGTCTGTCTTTAGTCACTATTGGATTTTCCAATGCAACCTTCATAAACATGATATTTCAAACAGGATATTAGGACTTTCTATTTTCCACTGTTCGTTTCTGGAAAGTTATTTGTTTGAAAATTGTTACATTTGCTTCTTAGAGAATATATTAACACTACTCAACACTTGATCATCATTCTTTTCTTCTAAAAACATTTTTTACTTGGAGAAGAAACATATCTCGATGTTTGCATTATTTGATACTAAAGAGTTCACTCTCTTAAATTGTTATTTATGAGTAATTTTTATTTATCATATGATAAATTTAGTTGGGGAACAGGATATGTGAAAAATCCTGACCTGAAATCTTTTTGATTTTTCTTCTCTCTCTTGGTTAGGCTTTAGTATTTGATATATTTAGCTGACATAACGATTCCAACCACTGATGTTTTTCTATAACGAATTCAGTTATCACAAACATGTTGTTACCTAGAAGGCTGTCAAATGATAGATTGCATGGTCCTCTTTCTCATCGTATCTATTTTGGTTCTTCTGTTAGGTTCCTAGAACAGTCACCTTCCACCTTATTTGCATAGAATTTTTGTGCTTCTATAGTAATGATAAATGGTTCCAGCATTATTTGTGAGATTGAATGCATGCTCTGCTCTTTTGCGTTAACGTAATGAGACATTTTTATGGCTTGATCTGGTTTTGGTATGCTATATGTGTAATTAAGAGTTGTGATTGTATAATTGAATTCTAAGAGATTCTCTTAATATGGATTTCTCCCGTCTTGTTGCCCTAAATATTGTAAGAACTATCGCATTATTTTGTTGAGCATTAAATTTTTGTTTCTTGCTGTTTTATGTTTACAGAAATCTTTATAGTTGAAGGAGATTCAGCTGGTGGAAGTGCAAAACAGGGTCGTGATAGGCGCTTTCAGGTAAATTTGTAACTGTTAATTTGTAGTTTTGGCTTTCAATTATGAAGTGAAAAAACATATGTTTTTAATGTAACAGCATGAAATGACATACCGCCTCTGTTTTAATAAAACTTTTTAATAGTGATGTGAATCAGTAGATTTGTTTTAAGCATATTTGATGATTTATAGAAAAAATAGATGGGAATGGAGTGGAAGAGAAAGGTATTAAACAGTTGGGCCCTGATAGCCACTTTTGCAGTAAACCTTTTTTAGTGGTGATGTTTAAAGCATTTGATGATTATAGAAAAGAAAATGGAGTGGAATGGAAGAACAAGTTAATAAAAAGTTGGATCCTGATAGCTTCTTCTGCACTAAACCTCTTTTAAAAGTGATGTAAATTTGTAGTTATTTTGTTTTAAGCACTTGATTTTTAGAAAAGTAAATGGGAATAGATTGGATGACGAAGCTATTAAAAATTTGAATCCTGATTGCATCTCTTTGAAAGCATGGATTCCAGATTAAACGGTTATCATTTGGAAAAAGAAGCACTTCTCTTTAACCTCATTCCACTACCATTAAGACTGCAGAACTTACTGGTTCAAATACCACTGTAGCACAACAATTATACCGCTACTCTTACTGTCTATGGGATCAATCATGCAACTTTCATTGTGTATCCATAGAGTGTTGCTGTGGTAATAACATTGAGGTTGTATCATACTGCTCGAATAAGAATATAACCTGACACATTGTACGTTACATTGTTTGTCTTTCCCTCCGTCTGTTGTTTCTGACATTTGTGGCTTGACCAGAATGTTGTTCCTGCTATGGCTTAGCATTGGGAATCAGATACAATGATTTGAAAACAATAGCGTTCTTAAACTGGATCATCCATCTTTTCTTTCTAAAAAGTTATGAGATGGCTGTAATTTATGTTGTGAAAATATTTTCTGCAGGCCATTCTTCCACTGAGGGGTAAAATTCTGAACATTGAAAGGAAGGATGAGGCAGCAATGTATAAAAATGAAGAGATTCAAAATCTAATTCTTGGTCTTGGACTTGGGGTGAAGGTTGAATAAATTTGTTATAAATTTTCATTTCCTTATTATTAATTAATTAATTATTTATTTTTAAGGAATCATCTATATAATCTTCTTGATTTCAGGGAGAGGACTTCAAGAAGGAGGCTCTACGTTACCATAAGATTATCATTTTAACAGATGCTGATATAGATGGTGCTCACATCCGTACTCTGCTACTGACATTTTTCTTCAGATATCAGGTCGGGAATGGATATTTTGTGCAAATTTTTCTATGGTATATTAAAAACAGAAATCAATCAAGAAAGAATGAACATAACAAACTCCACTCATTTAGTTATTTACAATGGATACAAAAGTGATGCAGTAGTTCTTGCTTGCAGAGGGCCTTATTTGATGAGGGCTACATATATGTTGGCGTTCCACCGCTTTACAAGGTTTGCATTTGTATCTAAATTTCACAGGGATTTTATAGAATAGTATGTACTATATAGTTAAGTCCATTTGTTTTGCTGAAATTACCAGGTTGAGAGAGGAAAGCAAGCCAAATATTGCTACGATGAAGCTGAACTTAAAGTGCTTCAAAGTTCCTTCCCTTCGAATGCATCTTACAACATTCAGAGGTTCAAAGGTTAGTATGAACATTATGAAACTGAAGTTTATATGGTTCAATGCATGCTGTTAGTGGCAGATAAATGCACTCCTAACTTTGCAAGGGCATATGTATTTTCAAGTCAGTAGGTCCTTTATGGGCATGGAAGAGCCATTAGTGCCCACAATGGTCTGCTGACCCTCCTCATGCCTTAAGACTTTATTAAAATGTTATGTTTGTCTGCAATTATATAGAGGAGATGATGTTGTACAAGCAGATTACTAGATGACTGTAATGGGTGTCAATGACATTAATAGGACGACTTTGTTTGTAACTTTCTGCAGTTTACTAGATGAGGCAATTTGTCTTCACTAGGTGACATGTTTAAATATTAGAATTCATAGTATTATCTTTCTAGCACATGTTTTTGTTCCAATGCTAAGTGAAAATTGTTTCTGCTAGATTTCCGGTTTGGACCAAAAGTCACCACCTAAATTTTAAACCATCAACATCAACCTGTCAGTCACTCTTTTGTAGCAAGAGACCATGAAAAGAGAGGACAATCTAGGGGTTCCTTAGGCATCACATATGGGTAGGGTAGGGCTGCAAAAAAAGTTGAGTTGAGGCAAGCTAGAGGTTGTGTGAGTTGAGGCAAGCTAGAGCGTGTGTCAAGCTCAAATATTGATATGAAGCTTATGCTTGATGAACAGTTTGAGCTGGAATTTTAGTTAACCAATTTTTTTTTTCAAAAGGTAATTTCCTACCTGTTAAGTAAACTCTACATCCTAAAACTTAAGCTGTTGTCAACAATGCATGTCAAGCCAACACACTCCCTCACATGCAGCTGCATCCTGCACATGAGGAAGTTGACAGAGTCAGATATATTGTAAAACATTCAGTACAACCCATCCTGCACCTTGCACATTAATGGATAAGTGCGAGAGAAGGAATTAGAGGTTTTTCATCCTATGACCTTCGGCAACTAAAGCTATGATGCTATATTAAACAACCATTGGGCCCCAAAAAACTTAAGCTAGGAAATGAGCCAACACTACCTAAATGGTATCTGCTTTAATGTCAACAGATGGCTTTTTGTTCAAATTGTAATTTCAATGATATATATATATATATATATATATATATATATATATAAACTATGAACCTAATTAGTGAATTTAACTGCATACAAACTTGTTATGCAGTCTTATGTTAACTGGCTCTATGAAGCATTCTTCATAAGTTTGAACAAGTGAGCTAGGTTTTACTCAAGCTTGGTTCATTATATTATGTTAATCGTAAAATAGATCCCATGATTAAACATAAGCAAGCTTCTGCTCATAAACTGGCCACATGCAGCTCTAAACATGGGTGTACCTCGGCATCACACTCTGCGTTAGGGTTATATAATACAATCCTTTGGCAATCATCTGTTATATCGAGTAATGGAAATGTTAAACCTAGATAAAGCCCAAGGGCATACTAATGTAAACATCTACTAAATTATCTGTTTCTATAGATAAAGGACATCCCTATGTTTATTTTTCTGAAAGTTATTATGTTACTAGTGAATTCAGGCTACGTATAACTGAACTTTCATTTGAAACTAGCTGTTTAATTATCATGTTGGTATGATTGTAATGCAGGCCTGGGGGAAATGATGCCCGCCCAGTTATGGGAAACAACAATGAATCCTGAGCAAAGGCTTCTGAAACAATTAGGGGTTGAGGATGCTGCTGAGGCGAACATGGTGTTTTCGTCCCTTATGGGTGCTCGGGTAAGTAGAGTGTTATTGATGAGTTATGGTTTACTGAAAGCTGTTTGGCGCTTACATTTGAGTGGGCTGCCTTCTAAGGACTACCTTTCGGTTTTCGAAATCAAAAGTGACTCCAAGACATTCTGTTGTGTCTGCAAAGTTGTATCATGAAAGCGCCCATTGTCTCTAGCATGGGTGCTCTTTATGGTGTTATGTCTTATTTAAATGTCGGAAATGAGTCGGGCCAAATTATTTACTAAAAATTAGGAAAATATGCATGATGGAACTAAATTACTTTTGTATCATCTATATTACCCGTTATGACAACGGGATTTGAAATATAGAAACATACTGCTTATAGGCTATATGTTTTAAGGTTGAAGTCATTCAGCTTCCCAGATGCCATAACAAATGTATCATTGAGTGAAATTCCACTTTACATAGATATTGTGCTTATCTTTGTTCTAGGTGGATTACCGGAAGGAGCTCATAAAGAATTCTGCGAGCATGATCGACCTCGATCAGTTGGATATTTAAAGGAGCCATGGATCCAGGGAAGACGACAAGTTGTGAACCTGTATACCAATTTTGCGGACAAGCAGAAACTCTTCGGCACAGTGATCAAACAGGCTTCTATGTTGCGCGTATTTTGATTCATAGCTGTGAAACCCACTGCGTGTCCCAACCAACATGTATGGAAATGGAAATGGAATTGCTCCCTTTGAGTTTAGGTAGATTTTTAGAGGGTTTTGTATGTATTTTAGGAAATTCTGTTTACTTACATATTTTGATTTATGTTTCCATTGGGACGACTCTGTTCGATTTCTTGAAATCTTATTATTTGTTGTCGGAAATATTCTGTTTTAGTATTTATTATAGAAAGCTAATGTGTCAATTTTGAAGAAAGAAGAGATTTTCACACACCCCTCTTTATTTGTGGTCATCGGATTGTATAAATCAAACGGAATTAATGGTCAAGATTAAATAGGGGTGCGTAAGAGGCTAAAAAGAGTGAAAATCACTATCCTAAAATAAACTTGGGACGGAAAGAAATAGAAGGCCAAAATCTGTAGTAGTAAACTTTTTTCTTTTTGTTGTAAATTATAGATCATATGCACATTTCTTTGTGATTTTAATGAGTTACGTTTGCATTTCATACTCTGATTAGCAGTTTAGAAATAGCTTCTTTACGCATAGGGTCGGAGCCAATCAGATTTGTGTTCATTTATGATTTCAATTCAGTAATGTGTAAACCATACACGGTGGTTTTATGATTCCTAACCTTGAAAATAATGGACTTGATTACGATATATGTATTTATTCAACACAAATTTTTTTTTCTTTCAAATTTACTTAATACATTCACCGTTTGATTGTCAGATATGGTATCTTCATAACAAATACAGCCACTTTTGCTACACCACAAAAACAGAGACTAAAAAGTAAATAAATAAATAAAAAAAACTGGGTCATTTCTTTGGGCCATATTTATATATAATATAAGAGTTATAGTTAGTTATAGGGAGAATATGCTTGCTAGTATTCGAATACATTGGCAAGAGCAACGGAGTCAGTCTCTAAACCAACTCAAAAGTATCAAGACGAGTAAAAGAGGAACATCAAAAACTCTCCCTCCCACTTTCAGAGACGATCGCTAACTTCAACTCACTCGCTCTCTCTCTCTCTCTCTTGTGTGTTTCCAGTTTCCGTTTGTTTGATAACCATTTAGTTTTTCGCTTTGTGTTTAAGATATGAGGCTCTCTCTCTCTCGTGTGTTTCCAATTTCCGTTTGTTTGATAACCATTTAGTTTTTCGCTTTGTGTTTAAGATATGAGGAAACTATACGGCCGAAAGGAGGAGGAATGAAGAAGCATGATGGGTAGGACAAAGGAAATTGTTTTTGGTGTTTATTTTTTCATTTTGTGCGTCTTTCCTTGTATATTTCATCCACATTTCTCCTCCCATTCTTCATCCACTCGTCGTCATCCCTCCACTTTATTTGTCCTCTATCACTAAACATAAAAAACGAAAAACAAAATGGTTATCAATCGGGCCAATATGCCAAATGAAATGCTGCTAATTCATTTCCCTTTCCCCTCCCCCATAAACAACACGATATGACTATGGAAGAAGGTACATTTTCTGAATGTGAAATTAGACAAGTGATTAGCAGAGAGATTTTTCTTAACTTAATGAATGTTCAACTCTGTAAGATTTTTCAAAAACGTCTGCCCAACAATGGAGCCAGTCTTAACAAATACAGCAGGACACCCAATCGGAGCGTCTACCGTCGCTTCGAAACCCTGTTTTGAATATTGTTTTCCACTCCATATGTGTTCCCAACAACAACTCTCTCCTCCCCTTGGAAAATAGGCCTTCACATTTTTCTTGCCTTTGTCTAGGACTGGCACCACTAGAATCTCGGTGCCGATTAGAAACTGCTGGTAGGTCAAGTTATGGACGTGTTCGTCATCTGGGTAATGCAGAAATAGGTGGCGGCATACAGGCAGACCTTTTTCAGCGGCTTCCTGCGATGCAAAGAGTTAAACAATTAGTCAGATTTTCTGGTGAAGTTGCTATATGCTGTATACAATTAGTATAGTATACAAGAAGTCATGGAACTACCTGTACAAGCTGGATTCTATAGAACTTCCAAGCTTTATAAATCTTAGCAAAGCGTGCAAAATGCGACAGAGTTCGGTCATTTGAGTAGAATTGGCTGTTGCAAGATGGTTTGTTTCCCTAGTTACACAAGATATTTTAATCAGTAGCTGATAACAACTCCATTAAACTGATCAAAATTCATGAAAAGCTCTATTAGTCATAGCTGCCAAACGTAAACGTATGAAGGTTTTATTCAGGAACAGCAACATTGTAGCTTTAGTTTTGTTGACTTGACTGAATAGTGACAATGGTTAACGATAAAGATGATGCTTATTTTGTATTTCAGGTGGTAGATTTTGAACTTACTTCATGTGTCCGGAAAACAGTCGTGAAAGCATTTAGCTCCATCCATCGCAAAAGCAACTCTTCACTTCTTCGATAGTTAATAAAAGGTAAGTTTACAGCACAGTACCCTCCAATGTCACTGTGATTAAATGCATACCCAGAAAGTCCACTACTGAGTAGGCCAACAACAGCACTCTTTATTCCATCGTTAGTCTGCCAACTTACCATTTGGTCTCCTTCCCAAAATAGCATCCCCCATTTGGGACTATCTCTGAAACCCGCCCTCATAAAAAAGACCAATGCCTCTTCGGGGTCTTCTTTCTCCTTACCCGAACGGTTAGATTTCCATTCATCCACAAACTCTCTGTTAATTTGTGCCCACAGCTCTGGGTATTTGTTGTGGGCTGAAATAGGATCTTCGCCTGAAATTACGAGTCATAATTATTTAGAAACACGAAAAGTCACATACAAGAGACCAGATTCGGGGCCTTAGAATTGTGGTGAGGTAAAGTGCAAAACCAAAGGCTATTAGCTTTGCCAGCCAAGTCTCTCTGAAAGAATAATTTGACAGTTCTAAGTGGCTGAATGCAACTTTCAAAACATATGTGCGATGTGAAGTGAAAAAATGCTGCATTCTTTTCGCTGGGAAGTGAAAACATAGTTAAGTGGCTTACTAAAAACTATGTAAATATATAAAGCATGAGGCATGTTTGAGCCTTGACTATTGCTTATGGCACAAATTTTCCAGGTTTCATCTGATAAGATAGTAATATCATAAATGATGAGTGATGAGTGATGAAGAGGAAACCGCTATGTAACATTTCAAGCTAAAGACACAGTCCAGCATGCAAATGCCAGACCTGTTTCTGACAGCCAAAATCTTTTGACATGGCTATGTGTTTCCTAATCTGTTCACGGCTAGAGAAGTAAAAGTAAAATCGTGCATAGATTTCCTAGTTTGCCCATGCTTTTGCACTTGGAATTAACTAACACAGAGTGACCAAGGCCATTGTGACATTAAGAGGGCTCTTTTGAAGAATCAAGTTGGGATTTGGAACCTGAATAGAGGGTTGCATCTACAGGCAGACCTTCACCAAAATCAGCCATCCATCCTCTGACTCCATCATCAACCATTACCCGAAGAATCTGCTTGAACCAACTTCCAGTATCGGGATGTGTCAAATCCAGCATTCCTACATCAAAAGCTGTATTTGGAACCATGTATGTTTCTCCATGTGCGTCTTTCACTAATATGTCCAACTTCTTTGCTTCCTCAAAGAGATTTCTCCTTCTGTTTGGCTTCTCATGACACTGAAATCAAGTCAAAGTTTATTAAAGTTATGAAAGACACTCGTGGGTAACAAGTGAGTGAGTGTGGGAATTGTACGAGAAGAGTTTATAGAGGAGTGTCATTGAGGCACAAGATAAGTACCGGAGCTAGACATGGGTTGCAGTAAGTCATCACTCTAATATGCTGAGCACTAAGATCTTTAACTAGTTCATTCCATCCTGTATACCTTGTTGAATCTACTTCCCAATTCCACCATAGTTGTGATCCAACCAACGTCTCTCTCTGGCCCACCCAATCCTGTGCAAAAATTATTACAAAGTTAAGAAGCATACATACAGTAGGCATATGCATGTAATTACAACATACGAGCACTGTAATTCAAAACTCCGGAAGTTTAAGCCAAAACATGCCTCTTGTTGAAGTTTGCAGTCATAGATATTCATTTATTTAACTAAAGCATGTGTGTCTGTATTTGTTTGCATGCATATAATTCTGGTGCAGGGACGTGCATTACCTGCAGCCAAAATGCTGAAATGGGAGCATCGTAAGTCTTGAGCTCATTCCAAATATGGCGAACTGATTCTGTGCCGCCCTGCATGCCAACAACAGCTCCGGAAATAATCCATTCAGGAAGCTTCGGAGGTCTCCCTATAGTTTCAGTGAAACATTCAATGAGCTCAGATGGTGAGGTCCCGTGCAATATCCTTCCTTCAACTGAGTTTCCATGCATCTGCAAGCTCCAGGATACAGAAAATGGGAAACTGCAAGTTTAAGATCTTAAATGAGACCATTTTTGTTTTCATCTTTTTTCCTTTAAACAAAATCATGGATCTTTTCTTGACTGACTTCATTATTTATGTGCTAAACACTTGTCTTTACTCGACTGACTTCATTCGTGAATGCTAGTATCTCACTTAGTTCTTGCTACTGACTGAAAGAAAACATTGAGATCTTCCTTTTGTTAGATTTTTGACCCAAACTATATCTCAACTTTAACAGTTCTTACATTCTTCATTTGGCCTCCTAACTTTTTGAAAATCCAATTTTGAATTTGTTTTGTTTTGGATGACTTCCAAATTTAAAATGGCACTATGATTGCAAGATGCAATAGTTATCTAACAATATACCTGTATCTGAACTCTATCGTGCTTCGTTAGATCAAACACGGAATATTCATATCCTTCGAGGTAAAGCGACCTCATCTTGGAAGTCATATAGAATGGAGAAGGAGCGTAGGTTGTACTCCAATCGCCGCCAGCCCTGCAATGGGGGAGGAAGGTAATGTATCAAAAACCAAAACTTGTCAAGTTAAAATCTACTTGGAACTTAGAATTATAACATGGTTAAAAATTGAATAGCTAGGATATCCTTTTGTTTACCTATAGCTGATCAAGTTAGCAGCAAAAGTAATAGGTTGATCCCCTCTCCCAATACCTTGTTCCTGAACCAAAATGGGAACCCTTTTCCCTTTAAAATCCATATGAGAGAACTGCTCCCCAAAACCGAAAAATCTCTCATTTTCGTCACTCGAATATGTCAAGCACACCCTGTTGAATTCCTTGAACTCTTGAGCCTTGAGTTCCTCCAACTCTTCCTCTGATGAGGAAACCAGGACAAACCCTCTTGGCCTTGCAAATGACCAGAACCACCGCAGCCGGCGTCTCTGAAACCGGCCCAGCTTCCTCCGAAAACCCTTGTATCTTCCTGAACCACCACTGCTCGGACAAGCTTTTGTGCCCAATTCAAAGTTGGGTTGTCCAAGCTTCACCCGGAATCCAATCTGATCACTGTTTTTCTGCTCAAACAAAGCCCAATACTTTGCGCAAGTAGAAGGCCCCTTCCCCTCACATTTCTTCTGAGAAACCCTCCTGCTTCTTTTGGTATTGAAAAGCCAGCCAGTTACAAGAACGATCGGGAATTGGAATTGGGTACCTTGGGAATCCGGTTTCTGATCGAATCCAAAAAACCCAGATGGAGAATCATGATGCTGATCGAGATTGTTGATCACCCTTATGTCCTGAATGGTTTGGTGATTGCAAACCAGATGAAGCTTTGTGTCTCTAACGACGAAGGAGCCCCTGCTTTCTTCCACCTCTGTTTCCGCCAATGCCGCAGAAACAAAAGCCTGGCCGGGGACGGTGGACCAGACGGCTCTCTTGGGCTGCGATCGGTGGCAAATGGAGAGAGAGCCGCCATTGGTGGAGGTCCAAGAAAGGTGGAAATCGTTGCCGACTGGGAAATGGTGGGGAGAATGGGAAGAAGAAGAAGAAGGGAGTGTTTGGAAATTGAAGAGGAGGTTGCCTTGGAGGAGGGGGAGGGATGTGGGTGGGGAAGGGAATGGATTGTTCAAATGCTTGTGGTGTTTTTTAGAGATTTTGAGGGTCGTCATTTCATATGTAAATACAAATGCAAAATCAGGTTATCGTTCTCTTGATCACTTGGTCATCAAATATTTAAATATTCATGGTCACTCGCTCTTGGATTCGATAATCGTATTCCGATATTCCAATGTGTATAATAGTAATTATAGAACACAAAAGAATGAGATGAGCTAAAGTGGTAAGTTATGTTGGGGACTTGGAGGTGATCATAAAAAGGTTAACAGATGAACAAAAGAGAAGACCTCTACTTTAACGTTTGCAGAAAAACTCTCAGCTGAGAATTTGGAAAGGCAGTGAGAGACTTTTACAAGTTTTGATTTTTCTTCCTTCATGGAATGATGGAAATTGCCAAAAAGTGTTGTGCCAAACTGACCAACAAACGTCCACCACGTCAACGTGGATAGTTATTATTAAATATCGAACTTATTAAACACATTTTCATTTTACAAATAAAAAAAACGTCAATCCGCATTTGAGTTTGGATTTGAATTTGATTTGAATTCAATTGACGAGTCAACTTATTTTTTTTCTCTGGTTCTCATATCAACAACTTTGGCGGTTGACTCGCTTCTTTCATATTATTTCTCATTATTAAGAAAAGGTAATTAAGTTGATCATTTGGTGTCATACAATATGGTTGTATGTGATTCTGTTTCTTATTTGTATGTCAAATTTGTCACCTATGTTATCGATAATAATACCAGGTTGCTTCTATATTGTGCATGATAATGCACCCGGTCCTGTTACTGCAAGTAGGTTCCTCTG
Organism: Gillenia trifoliata; assembly: GCA_018257905.1. Classification (NCBI taxonomy): domain Eukaryota; kingdom Viridiplantae; phylum Streptophyta; class Magnoliopsida; order Rosales; family Rosaceae; genus Gillenia; species Gillenia trifoliata. The sequence continues at coordinate 18,651,508 of CM031084.1, read as the reverse complement.
AGTGCACCAAGACGCTATAACCGACAGCATTCATTCCCACGCATGCACATTGCACACTGCAATCTTTATTTTTTTTGGTCTTTTTTCTGAAAACAAAGACAACCTGGTAGTGGTTGGTTTATTCTTCTATTTCGTCTTTGAATTGAACCTCTTATTGAAAACGTATCTGCCCATCATCTGTGGACACGTACATAAAAATCCTAAAAATATTAGGCTTACATTTTGCATTGTCACTTCGAACTCGAACTTAATCATACTTTTGCCTCTGAAATAAATATTGTCACTCAACCCTATGAAATTTGATTTTTGTTTCACTGGCACCCAGAGGTACATTCGAGTGTATGCAATTGTCCTAGCACTATGGTCAAATGGTATACACTGCACACAGTTTCACTCCACCAAAAATTGTTTAACACAAGAAATAAATGTTACTTTGAAGTTTTTATTTGATAATTTCTGAAGTGCTTTTGATGAAAATGTTTTTAAAACCAATCTTAAGTAAAAATTGCAACTGAATCCTCAAATAGTTTCATGATTGGTGCTTCTTCCAAAATGCACTTCAAGTGCTTTTGGAACCCAAAAACACTTTCACCAAAAGCGCTTTTAGTCATTTTAAAAACACTTCCAAACGAGTCTGCTTTCTGAATAAGCACCTACCAAGTAGAAGTGCTTCCTTATGTACATAAGGCTTGCGTAAGATACTTGGTCCTCCTAATGCTTTGCACAAAGCCATTCAATCAATGACACACGAGAATGAAGGAAAACAAAAGGTTTCCATTTTCTTGTTCAAAGGAAATGAAATAGAAATGTGAAATGATTCAACAAACCATGCACCACTAGACTAGAATGTGCAAACAGTCGAGTGACATACTACAACGGAGGCAACCTGAAATTCCTCAATCAAGCAAATCCGACACCGCTGTCTTCTTAAATGGATCAACTTGTGCCAACTGTGCCAGTGCAGATTTGTTGGGAAAGATATTATCTGCCTTCATCCTCTCCCAGATTCCGTAAGCTGGAGCCTTGGCATTTATATAGGCCTGAATAAGAGATTGGAACTGACGAAGTCGAGCCGTATAACCAGCCTGTCTCATCCTATGAAATATCTTTTCTGAGTTATGGACGTCCCCCCTCCTTGAATATTGTTCCATAATTGTCATATAAGAAGTGAACATTGGCTTCTTTTGGTTGTTCTGGGAAGCCTTCTGCAAAACAGAATCAGCCTTTTCAACCTCTCCTGCTTCCACATAGAGTTTCACAAGTGCATCCCAAGTTAATGGGCCAATCTCGCAATCGTTATCTGCCATACGCTTGATGAGATCTTTACCCTTGTCGAGCATCTTATTGTTTGCATACACCTTCAACATCACAGAATAATGCTTGGAAGAAAGTTTCTTCCCTGAGTTCATCTTATCAAAAACCGCCTCTGCTTCTTCAATCTTTTTCAACTTTCCCCAAGCTTCGATTGCAGCCAAACACTCCACAAACAGAGGATTTGATTCACAAACCTTCCAAACTCTCCCTACTTCGGTGGCATTTCCCAACTCAGCATAAAGGGGAAGCAAAGATCGACAAGCCCAACGATTCTCTTTCAAGTTTCCAGCTTCCATCTCCTTCAAAAAAGCCTCAGCTTTTTCTTTAAGCCCGCCAGCGGCGTAGTGCCTAGCCAAGGTGGCTTTTATACTGAGGTCTGGCGCAATGCCTTCTGCCTTCATTGTCTCATAGACTTGCTCCATTCCAGTTATGTCATTTGACTGGCCTTTTGCATCTATTAACATTTTATATGTGAAGGCAGTTGGCTTGACATCTTCTTTCTCCATTAACAGCAATACATCTGCTATTTTCTTCTTGTCAAGCCTCTTGTAGAGGAGTAGCAACTGGTTGCAAGTAAATGCTGTGACTGAGAACTCTAGGTCCTTCATTTTGTTGAAAACTTCTTCAGCTTTCTTCAAATTGCTAGTAGAGACACAGTGAGCCAACAGGGTTCGGTAGATTACCTCACCTTTAAAGGATTTTGGAATCGTCTCAATATATTTCTCTGCCTTTTGGAGGCTACGTACTTTGGCAATTAAGTCAACACGAGATGCATAATCTCTTTCATTAAATTCAATCTTCTTATTCTCCTCCAACCACTCTGAAAGCTGCAAAGTGCATCACACACTAGTAAGATTCCATGACCACGAAATTCATACTTTTAAGGAACTACCCTTTTCGTTTTATATCTATTTTTGGGGGTGGGGGGAATAGAAGAGAAATCAAAACTATCACAAATTTGTTCTGCTTTAAATCATTTTTCTTTTACCTGTCATCATAAAAATGAGGCTCAAAGCAATAAATTTAATTATACGACAATAAATTTATCAACAGGTCCAGCCATAAGCTAGTGACATTGACTCATTGAAAAATATGTATCAGTCCTCCAAGTACAATTCAACCAAAATACAAAAAGAATCAAAGAAGCAAAGTGTGTCGTGATTACAACATAAAAGTGTATAAAATGCTAAAATACTGCTGCAACGAGCACATTGACAAAAGGCCCAAGTTAAATTATTTCCTACGAAAAATATAGTTTAAAGAATGATCAAAAGTCATATGAAAAACATGCTAAAGAATAGAAAAACTTCTACAACAGAAATGCACATGCAATTTCAAACCATGCAACCTAATTTCTGAAAACATTTATGAAATAAGTAAAACTAACTTGAGAAAAGATGAATAAAAAGTGAGAAAAAAAAAATGGACTATAAACAGCAAGTCTATCAGCATGATCAGTACTTATTTGCCATGGCATTCAGCAACCCAATTGCACTTCCCTCCTTGTAATTTAATTTAGAGGAAAGGAATACTCAGTAGTGAGTACCAGAACCAAAAAGCACAAACCCCATTCAAAATTTGAAACCCTCATGCATTTTTTGGGAAGTGAAAATTACAAGAGTTCAAATTGATAGAACAAATTACAAGCCAAAAAATCACATCAAACAATTATGCCTACAACAATCATGCTAAATGATTATCTCTAGAGCATAATAAAGAGAAATATGGAAGAAGCAATGACTTTCAACGCAGACTCTAAAACAATATAGAAGAACCCAGTCGGATGAGTGAATCTATATGAATCTATAACTTACTCAAAAGTTTCCAAAGAATGATAGAAAATATTAATCATCCCAAGTGTTCCCTTGGTGTTAAGTCATTTGCGATTTCTAGGAGTCTTTGAACGTTCTAATTGAAGCCTATAAAACCAGATCAGATTCGAATGAATGAAAATTAAGTGCTTGCTGAAGGTTTGGAGCCTTGTCATCTCTTCTATATTCTTCTATCTCTTCTATCTAAATTCTTCTCAATCACTAAGCATTCTGTAAAACTACTGCTTCCTAACCTTCTTTGTTCTCTAAATAGTTTATTTCTTCAAATTTCTATCCTTCTAAGCCCACCAGAACCATACTCAAACACCTGTCTTCTCCTGCATCAAAACCTGTCTTCCAAAAATCCTTTTCATTTAAGTAATATTTAGTGAAGCCCTTAGAGACATTGCGTTCAATATATACAGACAGTCAGAAAACCTAAAGCTAAAGACGTGATATAATAATACTTCATCAGCATGCGGATTATAACATTTGTCACCAAAACAAAATACAAAACACCAACCATTAGTCATACAAAACATTTTTGGATACTTGAGTTTGATCAAACTGCTATATTAGACAAATTCCTTCCACAAAATCACACAAGATGATGCAGGCAGGCTCACATAGCAGCATCCATGTTGGCATATTTATATAAATACAACAATTCAAAATGATATTAAATAAAATTAAGTGCAAAAATAAAAGGCAGGTAAGACCAAAGTAAAACTGTTGAGATTAATGTCTGGTTTACGAATTTTTTTAGGGTCAATAGAAAATCGAGTCAAATCACCTGTAATGCCCTCCCAAACATTTTACGCCTGCGAAAATTGAGCATGGCCATCGATATCTCTGGCCGGTTTAAATCATTTCCTTCCTCAGTCCACTTATCAAGAGCACCACGAATGGAGTAACCTGGGACAGCTAAGATGGCCTTGAAAAGTGCTGAACCGCTCCCTTTACTTGGCGATTTTTTCTCAGTTGGATCAGTCTCAGTCTCTGACAACTCCAGCTCATGTTGGGAAGGCTCAACTTCTTCGTCAACCTCAGAGAGTTCTGGTTCAGAAATTAATTCGTCTTCATTTTCATCCTTTGCATTGCTCTCTTGACTTGCTTCAGCACTAGATGGTGTTTCAAGTTCAGAAAACCCATCTTCCAAGTCATCTTCCTCTCCACTGCTCTTCGCACCAGCTTGTGAAGAAAGGCTGCGTGTATCCATGGAGAAGTTCCAAGAAACATGTGTTGTGTGGTATAGTCTTTTGGAAGGCAGACATCCATCAGGCAATGATTTACAGGACTCAAGGAAAGAAACATCCTCGTGTCTGTCAGTAACTGGTAGCTCCAAATTAGCACAGCATGCACGAGAAGTTCCTATGTTGAATGCTCGGTTCCTGGACGCAAAAGGAAAACCAAGTCTCACATATATTCCAAAAGAAAAGAATCAACTACATAACATAACCAAAAGATCCAGATTTTATTAGAAACGTCCTGTATAAAAAACAATAATAGCAGGGCATATCCAACTAAAAGAGATATAAAAATTCAGAAGATGCCATTGTCAAGCTTCTACTAGTACAAGCATATTATGAAATCCTCTGAGACAAAAGAAACATGGAATTGAACCCTGTGAAATGTTCGAAAACAAGGGTAGCTGCTCTAGCGGTCAATCTCTATATAAAGAGAACAAGAGAGATTCAACGGCTGAAACGATAATGCTGTAAAACATCAAAAGAAGATAAATTTTTTGTTTTGACAGTCTCCTTCACTCCATGAATTCAATTTTCTCCTCCTCTGTTTTTGGTTTTTCTTTTACGTCTAATCCCCTTCAAAAAATTCTCTTTCCTTTTAACAAACATGAAAGTAATGATTTCTAATTTCAAGGTAAAACAAATCCTTGAAAAGCTTAACTCATTGCATACAGAAGATAAACTAACACCGGTAAACAAAATTAAAAACAAAGAAGGCATTTTCACATCAGGTGATTAAGATGAACCCTAAAACCTGTAATCGTTCAGAATATTCTCTCCCACCTTCTGATTAACAAACAGGTGATTAAGATGGGCCCACTGAACCTAAGAGCGAGGGAGAGAGAGTATATACCTGAGAGGAAGAGAAGCACGGCGGAGAGCCCACATGGCGAGAGTCGGCAAATCAGAAACCCCTAACAGTAACAGGGAAAATGGAAATGGCGGTGCTCCTTGAGTAGCTCACTCTCTTAAACCCTAAAACCCTCCGCTCTGCCTTTGGAATTACTGATTTGGGGACGTACGGGTTTTTCTCTCTTATTTATGGACTTTTTCTTTTATTTCATTCAATAATCAAGGAGTAGGCTACAGTGCTCGCAAACATTCAATGCTCACACCGATCTCACCATTAAAAGGAGGGAGGTGGGAGGAGAGAGGGGGGGAAGGATGGTGAGATAGGTGTGAGCATTCAATGCTTGCGAGCACTGTAGCCAGTCCCCAATAATCAATTAATAAAAGAGGATAATGTTGTTGCCTATTTTATTGAAAGGTGGGGTGACTTGAGAAATTGTACTACATATTTTCTAGTGCCTTTATTTACAGTGAAATAAGAACAATCATAGTAGAACAATGATTTGAGGATGATGAGAATATTTCAATCCATATCTACATAAGATTTACACAATCACATTTATCACATGTCAATATTATCTACAACACTCTTCCTTGAGTGTGTAAATACTCAAGAGGATATCGTATCAGATCTTCAAAATGATGTAGAGATAGTTGATGAAGTCGTCTCGTAAGCACGATATAGAACACACGAGTCTCATATAGGGATTTGCACATAAGAGTAAGTCTCACAAAAACCTAGCTATGGTAAAACCCAAGGTGGGACAAAACCCATAGTTTAAGGAGAAAAAGTGAGTTCATGCAATGTCGATACTTAACATCTTCAAGACGTAAGTAGTAAGAAAACACACAAGAGTATGACCATCTCAATGTGGGTGCCTCATCAAAACCTCGTCAGGCAACAAAAATCCAATGAGAAAAATGATCCTGATCGTAGGAAAAATAGTACATTAAGGTCAAGTGAGTATATTTCAAGATACTCTTCCTGAGTTCGACAAAACTCCCCTTGAGAACTACAAGCATTGCAAATGAGAAAATTTGCGCATACTAAATCCTCGAACAAGCTTCTTCGACAGTGACTTCGTGAAGAGGTCGGCAAGGTTGTCTTCGGATCGGATCTGCTTGACTTCAATCTTCTGATGCTCATGCTGATGTGATGTAGACACAATATGTTTGGTGTTGACTTCTTGGATGTATCATGTTATGGTCTGGTCAATACATGTGGCGTTGTCTTCATAGATCGTCGTTGGAACTCAACGAAGGATGAAGAATTACAGGTAGTTCGAATATGCTTTCATTTAGACGTGTGGCTTGGTGTATGACGATGAGCTCGAAGACGTCGCAACTAAGGTCTATTTGGTTGGCCTCCAAGATATTGCGGTGTTCTTAACGGTAAAGACATAATATGTTTAGAAACGCGTCTTGCACGGATCAAACATATAGCCTGTGTCAGCGTAACCCACAAGGTAGGCATTATTCCGATAACCAAGGAGTTATGGTTAATTCTGAAATGCGTAGGGATAGAATAAGCCCAACTCCGTAGTAACGGAAAAACGTCTTTAACACCTATTTGGTGGTAGCATGTAGGCACAGTGTTGTATCTTACCAAAAGATCAACAATGAAGGAGATGTCATGCCTAATGCAATGAGATAAATACAATAAAGCGCAAATTGAACTTAGATATAGAACTTCAGGTTCCACAACCTTTTCAAGGGTCTCATTTGCATCTAGCATATGGACGGTCATGGGTGTACTCGAAGGCAATACCTTATGGTGTAGTTCGATTGGTGGACCATAATACCATCTGAACTTTGCTCGAAACTTCAGGTCGAGACGGAAACAAGTTTTCCCAAGATCTTTCATCTCAAATTTCGACTTCAGGTGCGAGACAGTTTTCTCAAGCTCTTCCAGAGTCTAAGTGAGATTTATGTCATCGACATAGACTGCAACTCTAGCAAATTCAATTTTGTACACGCAGGGGCATAGTTTATTCAATTTTGAAAAGGTTGTGGAACCTGAAGTTCTATATCTAAGTTCAATTAGCGCTTTATTGTACTTAGCTCATTGCATTATGCATGACATCTCCTTCGTTGTTGATCTTTTGGTAAGATACAACACTGCGCCTACACGCTACCACTAAATAGGTGTTAAAGACATTTTTCCGTTACTACGGATTTGAGCTTATTCTATCCCTACGCATCTCAAAATTAACCACAACCCCTTGGTTATCGGAATGATGCCTACCTTGTGGGATACGCTGACACAGACTATATGTCTAATCCGCACAAGGCACGTGTATAAACGAATTATGTTTTTACCGTTAGGAACACCGCAATATCTTGGAGGTCAACCAAATAGACCTTAGTTGCAACGTCTTCGAGCTCATTGCCATACACGAAGCCACCCGTGTACATGGGAGCATATTCGAAGCACCTATAATTCTTCATCCTTCGTTGAGTTCCAACGACGATCTATGAAGACAACGCCACATGTATTGACCAGACCATAACATGATACATCCAAGAAGTCAACACCAAGCATATTGCGTCTACATCACATCAGCATGAGCATCAGAAGATTGAAGTCAAGCAGATCCGATCCGAAGACAACCTTGCCGACCTCTTCACAAAGTCACCGTCGAAGAAGCTTGTTCGAGGATTTGGTATGTGCAAATTTTTCTCATTTGCAACTCTTGTAGTTCTCAGGGGGAGTTTTGTCGAACTCAGGGGAAGTATCCTGAAGTATACTCACTTGACCTTAGTGTACTCTTTTTCCCTACGATCATGATCATTTTTCCCATTGGGTTTTTGTTACCTGACTAGGTTTTAACGAGGCACCCATTCTGGGTTGGTCATACCCTTGTGTGTTTTCTTACTACTTACGTCTTGAAGATGTTAAGTATTGACATTGCATTAACTCACTTTTCTCCTTAGACTATGGGTTTTGTCCCAATCTTGGGTTTTACCATAGCCAGGTTTTGTGAGAATTTTTACTTTTTTATATGCAAATTCCCTATGTGAGACTCGAGTGTTCTCTATCGTGCTACGAGACGACTTCATAAACTATCTCTACATCATCTTAAAGATCTCATGTGATATCTACTTGAGTATTTGCACACTCAAGAGGGAGTGTTGTGGATAATATTTAACATGTGATAAATGTGATTGTGTAAATCCTAGGTAGATACGGATTGAGATATTTTGGATATCCTAAAGATACATTTCTATTATGATTGTACTTGTTTTACTATAAATAAAGACACTTGGTATGAGGAATATAGACCACAAATTTTCAAAACTGTCTCTCTTTCTCTCTACTTTTCTCTTTGCCACGCCCTCCAATAAAATAAGCCACAACAATTTTAATTTTATTATCATCCAGTTTACCAATTTTCAAACTTTCGTACTCTTAGTTTTTTTCGTCTCACTTTCTTACCTAAACATTGATTTTCATTTTTTTACCACTTTCATACTTTTTTGTTAGCACGACCGTTAAATTTTCTATTAACTTATGACATTGCTTAAAAATTAAATAAATTAACTTTAAAAAAAAAATTAAAACTTAAACCTTAATAGAAAATTTGAAAATCTCCCACAAAAGCTCCTCAGCCCACTTCACCGACGGTAACCCATATCCACCTCGCCCCGACAAAACCACTCTATCTCGCTCCCTATCAAATGTAATAAACCTGTTCATTCATCGCCATCATCATCCATCCATCCCACAGTAAAAAAATATTCAGAGATTTTGTTTTTCGGATAATTTGTGGGGAGCTTGGTCCCAATGGTTGACGAGATGTGGAGGCTTCGAAACGAGGAGCTTCGACGCGAGGTCCGCCGTCGCGACATTTCAGTCTTATAGTTTCCGCGTCCCTTGCGAGAGATCTTAGTGCGAGGCCTCCTTGTTTTAATGGTCTGGATTTGGTCTGGAGAAAGAAAGGACGAGCACTTCCACCCGTTACTAGAAGGGAAGCAGGGCAACAACACCTGATTGCCTCTTAAAAACAGTGCTTGTCTTTGTACAACTTTACTCGTTGAGAAACGGCAAGCGCAAGCGCAAGGGTAAAGATAATATAATTTAAATAATTTAATAAAAAATAAAATTATTATCTAAATCAAATAATTTAATTTTAACTAGAAAGCAAACTATAGCATTATAACAATTATAATTAATTAAAAATAAATAACAACTATAATTATACATTATGGTGTAAGGAATAAAGAAAATAATTGAGGGTATTCATACAAAAAAAATTAATTAATTTTTTTTCACTTTTAACTGTGAGATTAATTTTGGCCGTTTATTTTTTTTTTCAAATTTTAATAGAACGCACTAGATTATGCAATGTGGCACAACGGTAAGATTTTTCTTTTTTTCATTGGAAATCCAATGGCAGTCGACAGGCGACAGAAATGTATCTGGCTGACGTCAGTCGAATTGGGGTGGCTGGCTGACGGGTTAAGGTGAGTCGGGATCTTTTGTGGCTGGGCTTTCAATTTTCCAAGTTTTTAGTTTTATTTTTTTTCCTAATCTGTGTACTAAATATTTGTAATTAGTGCCTGTAACTTATTTACAATTGTAAATAATTGTATTTATTTTCTTATGATGTAAAGCCTATAAATAGAGGTTTCTAGTAACCATCACTGAAACGCCTTTTCATTTAAAATTCATTACCAACAGCGGAGAGGACCAACAGTTTCTGGCGTAGCTCTTGTTGCTCCATTCCATTCCAGGTAATTTCCAACCGTGTTTCTGGACTATATTTCAATTTGTGATGAAATGCATACGACACCCACCACATGTTTGATGAAATGCGTTTGTGAATCTCGTAAAATCTCTTCTCTTTTTCTTATGCCTATTTCAATTGGGTATCCTCTACGATGCACGGATACGTCAATTCGGTGCCGTATCCCGTATCCCATGCAGTATCGGATACGATCCTTGCTGGATACGGTCAGATACGCTTCGGATACGTATCCCAGTTAAGAGATACGGTCAACGTCGATGGATACGCGTATCTACACTTTGAGATACGGGTATCCTGTTTTCCGGAAACATTTGAACTTCGAAATGGAAAATTAAACCAAAAATTAAGAGGAAAAGCCCGAAATTATCTGGAATTCGTAGAGACGTCCAGTGCTTCTGCTGCGAAAAGCCCGAAATTCAATATATAACTAAACGCCTGTAAAGAAACACTGTTCATAAGCCGCCGGCTAAGTTTTTCGGCTTGGCTTGGCTCGACTCTTCTCACAAAAAAAATGGCCCGCTCGGCTGGGTTAAGTTTAGGTTCCATGTCTTCGTTTCTTCTTCGCTTCTATTCCTTCTGAACCAAAAACCGCAAATGCTCAACTCTTCCTCACTCTCTCAAAAACCACCATTTGTGCTCAACTCTTCCTCACTCTCTCTCTCTCTCCGGGTAAGACACAGACAGTAGTGACGACAGTGCCGCCGTTCTCCAGCAAATCCAGACCGCAGACTTCCACCAATCTCGCATTCCCCTTCTTCTCTCTCTGCAAAAACCCTAGATCTCGCCACCGCCGGAGACTTGAAGCTCGGCCCTTCGAGCTTCAATCCGCCTCGCCGATCTCCTCCTCTCGGCGCCTCCTCCGAAACCCCTCTGGTAAATTTCCAAACTTTACCCCCTAATTGTTTTTTCTCCCTCTTTCTGCGCTTTCGAAAGCCTCCGGCTTTTTGCGTTCATATGCTTATGTCTCTGAAAGTACCTTAATTTTGTGTTTAATTTGGGTTCTTGCGTTGTGAATTCTTAATTTTGTGTTTAATTTGGGTTTGTGTGTCGTGAATTTTGAATTTGTAACATGATTATGCTGTAATTGACTTTAATTTCGTCTGTTAATGTTGGGTTTGAGTAAATTTCGAACCTTTTGTCTTTGTTCTTAATTTTTTGAGTTCGATATGTTAAATATATATGATTACTGGGTTTTTCCCGATCTGGGTTTTTTTTATATGCATTCATATGATCATATATATCGTCTACCAAGTATTCGAATTTAATAGAAACAAAAATATGTTATAGACAGTTAATTAACAGCTGTTTTGCGATAAGTATACCAATTGGAAAAGGAACGTTGTGTTCAGCATTTTATCACCTAAAGTTGAAGATTATTGAAAAGAAGAATTCCTAAACAGCCCCGTTTCAACTATCTTTGAGTTTAGATGATAAATTACTAATAGCTTTTTCCCAGCATAAAGGAGACTACCATGTCACTGCTACACGGAAGTAACAAGAACAAACATAGTCCTAAATCCTGATCACAGAAACGAAAGTTTTATAATCATAGATGAGAAATGAATCAAATTCAAATATAGGGTACTTCAAAAGGTTCAAAATCAAGTTTCTTAATGGATCGCCAGACTACAGAACCATAAATTTGTTAAAAAAGATGCATCACAATATTTGGAATTGATGTATTGTGTGTTTGTAATGCTTCGGGAGTTTTACTGGTTCACATATTAGTTATTAACAATTTTAATAGGCTTTAGAATATAAAACAAATATTGTGATCAGATAGGTAATGATCAATATGGACGGAGATTGTAACTTTGAAATTCGAGGAACTACAATTTCTAAAGCTGGCATAGTCTACCATTTTCTTTAATGTGTTTGGTAACCAAAATCAGTTAAATAATGAAGCTGTCAGTATTTTACAAATGAACACACATTCTGAGAATTCCATATCCAAGTGAGTCCTCAGTGTGTAATCTGTTTAATATGCTTTTTTATATGCATTCATATGATCATATATATCGTCTACCAGGTATTCAAATTGAATAGAAACAAAAATATGAGATGAGGATATAAATTATTCAAATCATTGAGTTATTGCTTTTTTATCCTACGCCATATTTATGTATTATTTGTTGTTTTACTTATGGTTATGCCATGATTGTGTGTAATCTGTTTGCGAACAAAGATATATGTTATGATCACTTATAACGTTGCAACTTTCTAATGGAAAAATAATTTTATAAGTAATGGTAGGAAAAGAGAGATAAACAAAGGAATACTAGCATCACCAAGGCAACGTTATTATGATTTTTCCCTGAAATGGAGTGAATAATAATCTTAATAAACTCACCAGTCAGAATTTGATCATTTATAAATACCATACGATACGACAGGGTGTACGTTATCGTATTGTATGTGTGTCGCCAACTGAGGTTTGTTGGACGATCCAGGTGGCAATCGACCTCAGGGTTGTCGCCAATCGACTCCCTGTCAACTGAGGTAACTTCTGCAACCCTTGATTCAGCTTTCTCCCTTTCCGCTTCGAATCCAAACAACAACCTACTGAACCAAATCAATTTCACCACCGATAGCTTTCGATCGTCGATCCATGTGTTTTGTGTTTCTTATCTATTGTGTTGATTGGGATCGGAAAATCTGATTGATTTTTGGGGTTTTAGGATGGAGAAGGAGCAATCGTGGATTATCTCCATTTTATTGCACCATTTTCAGCCAAATGAGTGTATAGTCTGTGTTCTTTAATTTTTTTGCCTTTTGATGCTATTGGATTCTAATAGAATAATCATGGGTGAGTTTTGGTATTTCCAGGTTCCCAAGTTTTTTATTCTTAGAATTTCCTCTTTATTACAATATTTTCCTAGATGGATGTTTCTGAGTTGCTTTTTCTGAAAGAATTTTTGTTTTATTTCAGGTAGTCAATCTTTAATCCTGCGTAGTAGCAGTGCGCACCACCTGTTTGATAAAAGGTACCAGATAAACATGCACGCCCACACACACGGTTTTCTGGAATTTTTTTTGTTCAGCGTGTTTTATATGTTTATGTGTGTTTGAGTATCTCTGTAGGGTGATATATACTTTCTAATTGTAACACAATCTCTGGAAGGCTAAACATCTTTGTGAATTTTTTAATTTAATATGTTTTCTGAATGCTGTTCCTAGAATCAGCTCTCTGAATTAATGGTGCTCTGCTTTGGTCATACTTTTGTTCAAAAAAAAAAATGATTGATAATTGTTTTAACTTCATGTCCTACCCTTCATTTAAGAGTCTTTGTTTTACCAAATTGAACAACATACACTCACACATTCTTCTCTTCATTTGCTTTCTTTCTAATGAAAAAACATAAACAAACACATAAACACTTTTTTAGAAATTTACATTCAAGAAGTTGGAAGCAACATAAAAACATAGCTGTCCTTTTTTCTGATTCCTCATCTCCCAAATATTCCAAAAAAGTAAAAGACCACCTTACACATCTGTCTGCCTACTCTCTCTAACAACTACAATGAAAATTAGCTACTTTTCTGGAACATCAGTGCCTTTCACTCACTGAATCAATCAGCTACTACCATTGATGAACCTAAATATTTGATGTACTGCTCTTGCAATGTCACCTACTAACCCTAACTTACAACCTTCCTCTATCTGCATTATACCAAATTCAATTCTAGAATGGTGTTATATTTCAAACTAAAAATCTAACAGTTAAAAATCTCAAAGTATACTAAAATATTTCTTTATAATATTACACTCCTTCGCAAGAGCAAGGACAAAAGCAACAACAAAATAATGTATATGCTGCCTGCTAGATAGCTAGAGTAACTTGAGATCAAACTCAGATAAACAAAAAAAAAACAAACAAACACAACAATTACTTCATATTGTTGACTTTTATGACATCTCTAACCAATATGCATTGCTGTGTTGGAACATGAAAATACATGACATCCCGTTAGTTGTTTGAAATGTCACCGGTGAGTGTAAGCAAGTCATTCTGCAGGTTAGGGCCTCCACTAATTGCTAGGAGCTAGAGGCTTTAAGCCTTTAAGGTCATGTAAAAATTCCAAATAAAGGAGATGGTCATATGGCTTCAAATAGGAAAAAAAAAAAGTAAAGACCGAGGAAAAAAGCATATCAGTTTGTAGGAGGACTGCAGGAGCTTGCAGCTGAAGGTGCACAGCTTTTTTGAAAGACCAAAAAGTTTGCATTCGCCATCTAACCCTTTCTCCAAAAGCTTCTCCTCCTTTTAATGCCTTTCCAGTTTCCACAAGCACATTTTTCTTCAAGAAAATTGCAACCCATCTCTGAAATTATTCAAAAAAAGTGAAAAAAAAAACAGTTTGATCCTCTGTTTTTTTGTTTTACAATTATGGATTTGGTGGGAAGATTGGTTTGATGAATGCGTAAATCTTTGTCTCTTTTTACCTAACAATTTAGATACTTGAGTTTGGAGTCATTTTGTTTTCTTCACTTCTGCTATTCGGTGACACTATACATATCTATATCTTTTTTCACTGTGGTTTTCTGACCATGTGGTGTTGTGTTGTACAGAGCTTGGGATTGGAATACCTTCAACATACGCAAGCGCTTTGAAAATTTTACTGGTAATTGAAACTGTTCAAGTTGTCATGTTTTTCTTTTATTATATTTTTAATGCATTATTCAGACAAAAATTGTGCAGAATTTTTTAGTTATGTCTATTGCACATCTGTATAACCCTTTTTAGTAGTTTCAACATGTATTTTGGTAAGTCATAGCATCACACTAATCATGTTCTTGAGAATGAAATGGAGAAAATGATTTGGTCAAAAGCATTGTATTTGATATGATATTGCAAACAAGGCCTATTAATTAGTATATCGTTGAATAATTATCTTATTTTATATCCATCATTCCTCTAAATCATAGAAGTACTTATACAAGTAGAAATCACACCCAAGGACAAAGCCTAATTATACAACTTACTCCTATCACATGATCAAACCCTAAGTACAACTTTAAAATTACATAATCAATGCCTGATTCATTTCATGTTGCATATCAGATAATTATGTCATTGTATAAAATTATGCATATCAGATAAATAGGAGTATCCAGTTAATCATATGTATAGATAAATAGGAGTATGTATCGACCTCGGGGTTGTCACCAATCGACTCCCTGTCAACTGAGGTAACTTTTGCAATCCTTGATTCAGTCAATTTCACTGCCGATTTTCTGTGTAGCTTTTGGATTAATTTGGGGTTTTCCATGTTCAATTTTGATTTCAGTTTTCTTTTGCTTTTCATTTTCAGATCATCGTTGTCTTGAAGTCAGGAGGCACCTTGCCATCTTCGCCGTCTCCAAATCTGTTACCGAGAAGAAGGTCTAGGCTTCTTCCAATCTGGTAATTCTTTGGTCCTGAAATTTGATTGCTTGATTGCGTTTTCTGGGTTTGTTTTGTTTTTTTCATGGATGGTAATCCAATTGAAGGAGGAGAAAATTGGATTTTCAAACTTGATTTTGCTGGGATTTTTAGTATTGGGTAGCTGAAATTTCCCATCAATTCTACACAATCAATCGTAATTTAAGTTGTTTGATCCGAAAATTGATAATCCAAAACAGATAAATCCAAAGCTTCCAACTTTTAATTTTGTTTCTCTATGGATTTCATGCAATTTGATCTCAGTTGAGAAGTAGCTTAAGAAGGTTTATAAATTTGTATAAATTTTTAGTGCTTATTTTAAGAGTTTGATTACATAAATTTTTTCACCTATTTTTATTCGACTTTTTTTTTAAATATAGAATTTCAAGATCTTCATTTTTTTTTAATTTCTCAGTTTTCAATTAGTTTACAGTTTGTGTAATTTTGTTTATTTGTGCATACTTTAGTCGAGTGTATGCTTATTTCTGATTTGCAGTTTAACCCACTCTCTTTTCCCTCTCTTGCATTCTTCTATTTGAGAGATCCGTCTGAATCTCAGATAAATCCCAAAGTACCCAGAAAGCGGGAGTGAAAAAGAAGGTACCCATCTCTTTCTCTTTAACTTTTGTTACCTCTTTTTTCAGTTTTCGGGTATAGTTTTGTACTTGATAATCTGTCTTTAATTTTAAATTTTTAAAGCTACTAAGCCCCATTTCGCTTTTGATTGATATTCTGTTCTGGCTGTTTTTTGTTTTGCTTGGTGGGTTCAGACTCATTTGGGTTTATATTTGATTTCGAGTTGATTAATTTTTTATTAGTTGCAAATCATATTTACTGCGGAAGTTTGAATCTTTGTGGTTTTTTTTATGGTAGTTTTTGGGCACCTTGACATTTATCCAATAAATAAGTTCATGACATTGGTCATTTGACAATTTTATGTATAATGTGAGTTGCCCACTTCGTTATATATCTCTATTTCTGTGTTTTGAATGATTGGAATTTTGAAATTGATTGCTTTAACTTTGTTAACTCCAAATATTGAAACTTCCACTTGGGAAGTTTGTTATTTAATGGGTTATTTGTTCTTCTAATACAAGCGATTGTCTAAACTATGGGGACGGCGATTTCGAATTTGAGTTAAATTTTACAAGTGGATGGGTTGAATTCTAAAAGTGGGTTTTTTCTGCAACCCTGTTTCGAAGATTTGTTTGGCTGAAATTTTAATCTATTTTTAGTGTACATTTATAGACATTGTATGTTTGATCTGGTTTCTCTGCTACTACAGTCTCGGTTGTTCTTGATAGGATTTTGGAGATAATTCCTTGATTGTTCTACTTCTCAAATTTTTTACTTTTACATTCTTGCAATGTATCTATGTTTCTGTTGGTTTATCTACTTTCGTAGGAAGAATGCAAAACTACATTACATTAAAAGAAATTTTAATTTTGTTTTTGTACTAACACTTATTTACCAATTGTATCCGAGAATTAAAAGAAATTCTTAAATCAGTTATCAAAGAATAGCAAGTTTGTCATTTTTTTTAATACATTTTAAGGAGCTAAGCAGTATAAGTGTAAACAAAAGGCATCATTAACCTTAAATGCTGCAAACCAATCGAATTTCATTGCAGCTTCCTCTCCTTAAGAAGAAACTCTTTATCGTAGTCTTCCTTGGAACTATTGTCTTTTCCACTTTCACATTTTTAACAAAACTTTGCTCATTATTCTTGAGGATTGAAAACCTTAAAGATGAGAGTTTAGGTACCAAATTGAGCAATTTTCATATCTGATATGCATCTATTTACTGCTGTTCATGTTTTAGGTATCAACTGGTCTATAGTGACTTTACTTAACGTGTATCATTTTGATATGCATCTATTTAGTTTTGTTCATGTTCTAGGTATCAACTGGTCTATAGTGGCTTTACTTAATGTGTATCATCTAATAATTCAAGCAAAGCCAACTTACAAATGAAAAGTAATTAAATATATAGATAGAAGAGGAACATCCAGTCCACTTTAATAAAAAAAATTCCTGACTGAGTTCAAGACATTGTGTTTAACTCATTAAAATTTCAAATATTTGGAAGTTGTAAAGTCATATAACTGTTGATTACTCACAAGCAGGCCTCATTTTCTAAACTGTGCATACTTTTTTTGTTTGCTTAAGATGTCAGAGTTTTGTTCATATGGCTGTGTATGGCAAGCATACATGTATGAAGTTCTGACTGCTGTTAAACACATTTTTGAATTCATTATGTAAAAAGAGACTGAAATTTGAGGTATGACATATGGGCTATCAATAAGAGCACATTTATGTCATGTCTTCGTGCCAAAAATTTGAACCTTACATGGAAGAATCTTTCGGTGTTGTCTTCTTTCAAAGGATATATTGTGGATAGGTTTTGGTGTTGTGCCATGGCACATCGCCCGTTTTGTACGCCAAGGAGCACTCTACATTTGTAAGTGTCACAGATGCCTAAAAATATTTGTATGTGTATGGTGATTCTTTAATTGTATGATAATGTTTCCAATGTTTTAGAATATAAGAAGCAGAAAACTCACTGCTTCACTCTATCGGTTTCATTCCTTGATGATACCTTTTACCAAATGGAACTGTGAAATTTCCTCCTTTTTTTTGGTCCGAGTGAAATTTCCTTCAAACCCTCTGTTTGATTGCTAGAAAGGAGGGAAAGTGAAGAAACTTGATTGGTAATGCTTATTAAAGGGCAACATAACATATTGGGAATCTATATATATGGGAGTTAAAACTGAAGGGACTTGCATGATAATTTTTTAGAAGGTTTTGGTTTGAAGTTTTATTGCATCATTGTTATATACATGAAATATAATGTGAGTTGTGGAATACTTTATCCTTTAGAACCTAATTGGTGTCTGCTACATATTAAAAACAATTTTAAAATGGCAATGCCATGAGTTAGGCAATATTTGGGAGTCCAATGTGTAAAGTGAACAGTTTGATAGAAGCAAGGTTGGCAGAAATAATTTGATATGGTATTTTCTCTAAAGAGAAGACTAAAAATTGCAAAGATTGGACGGAAAACTATGCACTCACATTATATAGAATGTGTTTTATGAGTGCATTGTAAATTATTCAAGGCTTATACAGGAGTATGTACAGTTTTTAAAGGAGGATAATAGGGATGGGAGAAGGAAATCAATTTGTGTGATTCACAGTTGAAAAATAACATCAAATTTTGTAAAATTGTGTTCTATTAAATGGTTTATGGATTTTATTAACTTAATTTTTTAGACACGCCTTTTATTTTTATATACCTAATTACATTTTAAATATTTCTGTTGCCACATTTCTGCCACATAAGATAATTGAAAGGGTTTATAATTATATACCTAATTACATTTTAAATATATCATTTATGGTTGATATATGATTTCAACTCATTAGTTGTTTCTTATACTAGATGTTGACAGTGGAGCCTTTCCACAGTTAGTGAGATTGCATTCCTTGGTGTTATCTTTTTTTTATATAATGGAAGTTTTATTATGTAATAAAATATATCATTTATATTATAAATGCGATTTGAATTGAAATAATGCTTGGTTTTATAATTGTTACATGTCAAAGTTTTCTCAATTTGAATTGAAATAATGCTTGGTCTCATAGCCTCTTCTCCCAAATTCTGATTCGTAGCCTCTGCTCCACTTTGAATCGAAAAATCTGCTCTGCTCCACTTCGTTTCTTCCTGCTCATAGCCACTTCATAGCGTCTTTTACTTGATCTCCCCCTTCACCAACTTTCCTCCTCCCAACGTCGTCTCTCTCCCTAGCCGCGGCTGCTTCAAAATCTAGGCATCCAAAGCTTCTTTTTTCCGATTATTTGAATCTCCGATTTTTTTCAACTATTACTTTCGCCGGCGTTTTTCGTGAAGGCCCAAAAAAGGTATAAAATCTTTCCAAAATTTTTTAATTCTGATTTTTTATTTTTTGAACTTTTTATTTGGGTACATGCGGTTGGCTATTGGGAGTTTGGGATGTGGGTTGGTAAATTTTTCTGTGGCTAATCTGCAAATTAGTATAAAAGGTTTGGAATTTGGATTTGGGTACACAGATTTCTGTGAATTTTTGGGATATGACTTGGTGCTTTGTTAGTATAAAAGGTTTTTTTTTCTTCTGATTGTGGAATTCATTTGTTAGTAAGGATCATTTAAAACGTATTGGAAGGAAGAGCGACTCCTTTTGTTAATTTAAAGTTCTCAACTTTGTTATTGATTATGAGATTTTGTTGAATTCTTGCTTGCCATAAAATTAAAAACAACTAATGGAAGAGCTAATATGCCTATGGTAGAGAGAGAGAGATAGAATCAATCGTG
Source organism: Gillenia trifoliata (assembly GCA_018257905.1). Taxonomy (NCBI): domain Eukaryota; kingdom Viridiplantae; phylum Streptophyta; class Magnoliopsida; order Rosales; family Rosaceae; genus Gillenia; species Gillenia trifoliata. Next base: position 18,631,769 of record CM031084.1, on the reverse strand, counting down.
TTTGAGGAGGAGTTTGTGTGTTGGTTTTTGTGGGTAAAATTTTTAATATTTCTCACTTTTTCTTACCGAAATTTATGTTTTTGATTGCTTTTTATAATATGGGGTTTTTTTTTCAGGAGTGCCTAATGCTTTGAATGTGATCACAAATTTTCCATTTTTGGTTGTTGGCATTCTGGGTTTTGTGCTTTGTGTGCACGGAGGGCTTTTTGCTTTGATTGTTCTCAGCTGGCAGGTCTACAAATTTTAGATATGTATTCTTTTTTCTTTACTGCATATTCTTTTTCTAAATTGTTTGTATGGATATATATCATTTGAATTGTAAACCATTGATTTTGATTCCTTTGCATGATATTTTTTTTCCTTATCATTTCGTTGAAATACACTACATGTTTTGAGAAAACTCTGCATCATGCTTTAAATATTTCATAAGTTTTACGATTTATCAGAGATTAATATATATGACTCAGTTGTTTTTTGCTCTTTCCTAATTTTGTATATATTTTCTGATTTGTAAGTTCTTTCTTACATTCATAATACTATTAGAGTGAATGCCACCGGGAACATAAGCCTTAAAATTTGTTGGTATCGCGCTATTTAACCTGTTATCTTATGTTGACTTTCTTATACAATGCATTGCAACAGAAATTTATTGATTGTCTATCACATTCCACCACATATTATTATTCATTATTACCTTCTTGTTCATATGGAGAGTGACCATTAGTTTTCTCATTTCCATTAAAAGTGGACTAAGTATGATCTGTTATATATTCCACTGAATAAATTTTCCAAACATTTTGTATACAACTAGTATTGATCTATATTTAAGAGGAGTTATGAAAATAATGTTATAGTTGTTTTGGAAGTCATTTGTAATTACTTTTAGTGTTTTGCATTTCATTTTCTGAGTGCATGCTGGAGAATTGAGGATGAGGAATGCGGGTGTTATTGAAATGTTTGTAAAGTTTTATTTATCTTTTGTTTTTTTTTCTTGGAAGCCAAACGGCGGGTTTTAGCTTTTACGTGCGGTTTGAATTGTGTAACGCAACTACGTGGATTTATTGGGGGGTTCAAAGAATTATATACTTATGTGAGCTTTCTTTTCTTGTCTTTGAATTTTTGCTTTTGGTGTTTCTTAAATGTTCTCAATTGGGTTTGTGATTGGTATCCAATAAAGAGTGAAGAAATTGGAACTTTTCGATTCAGTTAGTTCTATTGTTTGTTTTTTTCATTAAATTTTTCTGGTTGTTTGGGGGAAATTTATTTTCCATGTGAATTTTCACGGGTTGTCAAACGAGAGGGATAATCTCTTCTTTGTTGTTTACAAAGCTAGAGATTCTTTTGGGATCATGTGTTTTTGCTATGAGGTTTCTTCGTAGCCAAAGAATTTTAACCCACATCCTACACTTTCAACATTAATGTCATTTTTCTTTACTCATTTATTCAACATAAGTAAACATCTTGGGGCGCGTAAGCACTGTGATAAAAAAGAACAAAAAAAAAATTCTTTCGTAATTTATGTGGATAAATGTGAATAAAAAAAATCTTGCTTTGGAGTTTCGGGTTCGTAATTTATGTGGTTAGATTGTATTGATTTTACGTTCTTTGTATTAATGTAGGGTTTCACAGATAGCCTCTAATTCGATGAAAATTTTAAACCCAAAGGTTGAGTTTCCGGGGTTAGTTCTTGGCCGATTTCGGTAGGCTAAATTTGTGATTTCACTTTCAGATTCATTGAATCACGTGATTTTTATTTAACTTATCTTTGTGTTTTGGTTTTGGTTTCGGCCAGGATTACGGCCAGAGTCTTCCAAGGTGAGTCCTTTGCTTATCGGGCCATCCCAGTTGAATGCTTACGCAGTTGCAATTGGAATTTAGCAACAACTTAGATCATTAGTATTTTGGGATATTTAATGCTTGCAAATTGAAAGTTTCTTCCTTTTGTTTTGTTTTGCAATATGCTTTTTGAATTTTTACGTAGTTAATCTCAAATTAGTATAAAAGGTATGGGTACATAGATTTACGTAGTTGTCGCAGAATTAGTATAAAAGGTTTGGGATTTGGATTGGGTACAGATTTCTTTAATTTTAGAATTTGGGTTGGTGCTTTGTTAGTATAAAAGGTTTTTGCACTTTCTATAATACTCTTCATTTGTTTAGGTCTTTGATGACTTTTAAATCCGAACATATTATTCTCTCTCAAATTTTATTACTCTACAATCTAAATTCTAATGTCTTTATCCGGAGGCATTGTCTATATTTCTCGGTACCTTTATATTGTTCAATTGCTTGTTTACCATGTGATCAAATATGGTGCTACTACTTCAAAGACCACCCTTTTGGCTGCAAATATGGTGCTACTACTTCGAACACCACCCTTCCATATTTTCTTTTGTAAATATAATGCTACTTAGAAAAACACTATGTTTCTTTGTAAACATGGTACTTATAGAAACCACCCTTCCATCTTTTATTGTAAATATGATGTTGTTTAGAAAACCATCATTTTCTTGTAAATAAAACTACTTTTTTTAAATATATATAAACTCTTACTTTTGCAAATGTTCAATAAATTGTTATTAAATAAATGCAACATTTTTTACCATATGATATAATCTTTACAACATAATACTCCCACAAATAAAACACAATAAACAAACATTTCTCCAACTCTTCCCTTTGACATCACAGCCTTGATAACATTTCTAGTTAAATCAAAGACGTCCCTTAGCTATACATTTTCGTAGAGACGTCCGGCTTCTCTGATTTTCGTCAAAGACGTCCAGACTCCGAATTAGCCTGGCTGCGAAAATTAAACCAAAAATTAAGACGTCAGACTCAGGACGTTCGGATATGGGTGTTGGGTGCTTCTTTGCTTGCTTCTTACTTCGTGATGTTTGCTTGCTTGTGAGTAAGTTACAGGTCCCTAGAATTCACGATCTTCTTTGGTTCTTGCTTAACTTTTCTGCTTTTCTTTGTGTTTTCTTTTACGCTTTTCTTTTGCTCACCAAACAATGTGCCAAAAGTCTTTGACAAGACAACACCCATACTTTTCTTTCTGCTTAATCCAACAATATAATAATAAAAAATATTTTTCTTTATGCTTGCTTTTCTTTCACACTCATTCTTTATGCTTGCTTTTATTTACCGGTGAAGACATTGCTAATGTTGAAGTTTGAATGAGATTTATGTTTCTTAATTTTCCAGTTCTCATACTTTTAAATTTGGATGTTATTTTTAAATTTTTAGAGTTTGAGTGGTATGAATTTGAATAATGAATTTTAATGCTTATGTTATTTAATATTTCTTTTTACTTATATATATTGTTAATATTAATTAACGTATTCATGCCGTATCGTATCCTAATTTTTAGAAATTTGTCGTATCGTCGTATCGTATCGTATCGTATCGTATCGTATCGCCGTATCCGTATCCGTATCCGTGCTACATAGGGTATCCTTGAATGCTCAATGATTCAAACATGATTGAAGTTTGTTATTATTTATTCATGCTGTGTGTGCCCTTATTGCTTACTGTTTGTGTTATAGTATTTTCTGCTCCATTGTTATGAAACTGGTTCGAAAATTCAACCATAAGGCCCAACCGGGGGCATGTTTGAGTTGCGTCTAGCATATCACTGCGGGGCAGCTTTTACATGAAGTTTTTTGTTTTCTCGTCATTGTAAATTGAGCGTGATGATATCGTCCGTGCGCGCATGTGTATGTTTGCTTTCTTGAAAGAGTTTCTCAACTTTATGGTCTTGATTACAGAGCTAAAAACATCTCGATACTAAAGAAAGATGCCACATCGAACTCGACCGATGACTGCGCTCTTGGTGTTTACTGGACTGAATATCGTACTAGTTTCAACCATTACTCCAGTCTATGATTTCGTCTGCTTCCTTCCGTACTGGGAAAGACGGGTAAGTTTTCTTTCGTTGCTTGTTAAGCAAATTATGTTCCAGATGGGAAAAGATAATTGGTATTAAACCTCGTAGAGAACTTTCTTTAGCTCAGGTGATGACTGGATCTTTCCAATATAATTAATAATTTTGGTCATACACATGCGGCATGCAACTTAAATCTAAAGTATAGTCGACGGCTTACTTGATATTGTATAACTATGTTTGTTTGTACGTGATGTTATTATATTCGTTTACGGCATTAATAATATCTTCATCTTACTGATTTTGTACTAGTGAGGTGAAAGTTTTTAAACCTAAATATCATGTTTATATTGATTGTATGTTTGTTCATCTTAGGGATAATTTTGTTGCATTAGGCCTTGTTTGGTACACCTCCTTGGCCAGGCTTAGCTGAGCTTGTCTTAAATACCAATTGTTGTGTCACATGCTCCATATCCGTGCACCGTGTATCAAAGAGTCTTGACCACGTGCCTTCCACCTTGATACCAATTGTTGTGTCACGGGCTCCATAAGCCTCGGTGCAATTAGGAGTGGACCACCTATATTGAAACCTTAGACTAAGTTGTACTTCTCGGATGAAATATTCTCTTCACATCCATCTTGGGTTGTATCAAGCCAACCTTTTACACCAACAAGCGGTGGTATACAAGTTAAAGAGTTTATTGTTTTAAACCATCTTAGGTCATGTTCTTAACTTCTTATTCCTTCATATCAATAAGACAACATAGTAGTGAACAGAAAGTAACAAGAGAAATGCTTGTTGGCAAATTCTTGTCTGACCAACTTAAGTTTGGGCTATGCAAGTTATTGATTTCCATGATATTCTCTAAAGGGGATCTCATTGATAGATTTTGGATATATCCTAGGTACTTGTGAGATTGACAAAGGTGGCAGAAAACTTTACCAAAACATGATTTATTCCAACATTAAACATATTCTTTAACCCTCAACTAGTCACAAACTTATTAATAGGCTTCCCACTGTGAGAATGGACTAGGGAATAAACAAACCATATTCGTAAGATCCTGATGTGAAACAACATGGCCTCAAATCAAAAAGGTTTATTCTTTATAGCACATAACCTAAGTAAAATTGGGCCATGGTTCATAGGGAGATTCCAACAAAGGCTAAAGGATATAAACTTGGACAATGAGTATTTGAAAGTGCTAGGTTTACCTCTGTCAAGCCTGAAGCATCTCACATCTGTATGTAACCACAATATTTGTCCTTTTGGGGTCAATTCTCTCAATGGTAAATTGATCATTCAATATATCAAAGTTTCTTAAAATAAGATTGTTATCTTGATGAATACTGGAGCAAGTAAAAGGAACACCTATAGACTATAGAGGTCGAGGTTAACAATTTTCCTTGATTTTGTATCATCTAACGAGACTAGCCTAAGTAGAAGCAGCCTAAAAATTTGTTATATGAGCCAAAGTCTATTATTCGTTGGGAAGTTTCCCAACATTAATATCTTGGGCTTAATGTTTTATCGGCCTTCCAACAAGCCCAATTTTATCATCTATTGAGACCAGTATTACTATAGTCTCTCATTTGAAGTGAAGGGTCCTTAATGCGTACCTAACTATATCCAGCCAAAGTACAAATTCCAGTTAGAATAATAGTTTTGTAGATTTTGTTCTGTTTCTCTGTGCCTAAAGGTAGCCTTAAACATCTTTTGAGAGAGAGAATTCTAAACCCTATAGAATCCAAATGTGATTGTTTTTAGTTTGGTAAGTTTAGGCAGACATATCTCACTATGCTTGTCACCTTGCTGTACATTGTAAATGTTTCGAATTGGCAAGTTTAGTTGATAAAAGAGCTTTATTATTGTTTTTCCTCTTCCAGCAATTGCAGAAAACTAAATGATGCAGTTTGAGCCTAGAAAGAATGATTTTTTGACTTCTAGACTTTTGGTGAGACTTTACATAAACAAAGAGCTCCGCTTCTTGGTTTTTAAAAAGCCGACTGCAACCCAGATTTTGTGGCCATTTTTTTTCTTTCTAGAAAGCTGTTTATTTAAAATGATTCTTATGGTTTAGCCAGACTGTTCAACAAAATTCACACCATCCACAGTATCTTACGGCTGTTTGAAAAGTTGATAACATGTTTTTATGGAGTTGTAAATATTAAAGGCAAAGCTTTTATGTGCACGGTTTGAATTGGTTGATTGATGAAGGTTGTGAATGTCCATTTGGGAATCTTCAATAACCAATCCAAAATCATGGTAGCTGATACACATTTTTGAAATAACAAGGGCTTTAGCGGCTCTTCTTAAGAGAATGGCTGCTTTGGGGAGTTCTCACTGCTTGATTAAATATTGAAATTTAAACCAATTTGATTTGATTGGATTGACTCAGTTAGTTGGTCTTTTAGATTGTTTTTGCACTCATCTCGTATCCTTTTTCTTCTTTGCAGAGAGAACGGCGTCGTCAGGAACGTGAAGCTACCTTAGCAAGTGGTCCTACATCAAGATAGAAGTATCTAGGAGGTCAAACGTCTTGAGTTGCAGGTTTTATGTTGTTCTAATGTTTAATGCAGTTTGAGGTGTTCTATTTATACTAAGATTTTAGTAAACAGAGATAGAAGATATATGATTCTTCAGGATGCCTACTTACTTACTGATGTTATCTCCCGTATATCTTATCTTCTAATTTTGAAATATATTTGGATACTACGTCAAAGATTTGTAGGAGATCACAGTTCATGTGATGTAGATTCGAAATTGATTGACTGGATGAGGCTTTGATATTGCAAGGCCAAATGTACAACATATAACGGAATGCTCTATATTATAAATGCTCGATGCAAACAGAAATCATATGATTGGTCTGCAAGATTTTCAGTGCTGGTTCAATGTTGCAGTCTACGAGATCTTTCTTGCGGAATAATATACAGGTGTTTCTAGCGCCAGTCACGCATGACGCTATCTCAAATGTGGGACCCACAATGGGGCCCACAAACATCAATGGCTCAAGTAACGTCACGTGCGACTGATACCAACATATTTCGTAGGTTCTCTTGTGAAGAAGCTCAAAGGCACCACTGTGGTAAGCAACATCAAGACTTGTTAGACAAAACATACACTACCTCTTTGCCTTGGCAGTTAGGATTTATACAATGTTACTCATCAAACTCGTGTCATGAAGCAAGTGTGTTTGTGTGTGTTTGGATTTGAAAATACTATACATTATTAGCACGTTAGTCATTCATGTGCATGAAATCCACAATACATTATTGGTTAGTGAATTGTATCCGAGTTGTGTTTTTACCTATTAATCTCTCTCTTGATACACATCACATAATATGAGATATACTAATGAAAAGATCAACCTCGATTGTATTCAAGAATCTCTCCACGAGTGAGCGGTTCTTTATCATAAGTTTGTCTACTATTAAAGGTCCCTCCATATTTGGGCCTCGGCCCAGCCCGTGCCCACCTCTAGTTTTTACCAAGATGAAATACACAAGTTTGGAGAACATTATTCTATTGTCTTTTTATACTCTCTACTTCTCATTTTTCTCTACAATTTCTTTCTTAGGGTTTTAACAATTTAATTTTTTTTTTAATTTGTAAGCCCACATGGCATCAACTGATGGCTTAAACCTTCTCACATAATCTGTTAACATAAAAGTTGAAACCCATGCTAACGGAAGTATGAAAGTAGTAAAAAGGTAAAAAAATTAGGTATAAAAGTGGGAGTAGGCTACGGTGCTCGCAAGCATTAGATGCTCACACCGATCTCACCGTTAAAAGGAGGGAGGAGGGAGGAGAGAGGGGGTGAAGGAAGGTGAGATCGGTGTGAGCATCCAATGCTTGCGAGCACTGTAGACAGTCCCATAAAAGTGAGACAAAGAAAAAACTAAGGGTATAAAAATCTGAAAATCGGTAAACTTGATAATAGTAAAATGAAAATTGCCCTAAAATGAAATCCAATGTCTGTGAAACAAGTGGTGAAGGGCTGTCATGTGTGAAGGCAGGCAAACTACACGTGAGTAAAAACATTCAATTCCCCTCCACACACACCCATATAGTCCCTAGTACAATTTTGGCCTTATGTGGTGGTTTTAAACCCTGGAATGAAAAAAAAATATGTCACATAAGTGAGTGTCATCTTATAACAAAGCATACGACGGTTATTAATTGTCATCTAATCACAAAACCATCGTATTGTTAGCTTGCAAACGATGGATCTCCCCAACAGCCGGTCACATAAATGGATTGGGAATATATAATGGACATGAAGATATATCCAATCAAAGCAACTACGATCAAAGAACACAACGGTTCTTACTCTAGAACAGGAATTTTTACTAACCAAATCTTTTTGAGATTTTAGCTAAGTTTGTAATTAAATCGTTAAATGGATAGGGAGAAAATATACTTACTATTCTTTCAAGGAAAAAGATTTATTTTAGGTAAGAAAACTCCACTGAATTTTAAATTCTTGAATCCCCACCACTTAAGTGCAATTTAGAATCTCTTATATTTAATTAAATTCATGATTTTTGAGCTTTCTTCCCTCTTAAGTCCCAATTTCAATTATTCCAAGTGCCAAAAAAGGGACCTTAATTACTGCCATATATCTTATCTTTCACCCAAATCACAAGCACATAGTTAATTGCGTTAATCTTGAACCGAAAGAATGCAGTTAATTGCGTTATATCCAATTAATTAGACCTAGATAGCTTTACATCCCTTATAAATTATCTCTTCGTCTCAACCCATCATTTTACTTTTACAAAGATTTGATGCCCTTCCAATGGAACAACATGGAGCAACCTCTCCGGTATGTATTATTTTTCCTCTCTTTCTCTTGTATATAATGCATATATATAACGAAATCTCTGCTAAAATTTACTCTTTGTAATCATTTTGTTCTTGATTATCTCGTGTTTTTATTTAATATTTTTCTTGGACAATTTTCCTGCAGATTTGTACTATAAAAATGAAATATCTCCGATGTTGTGCTAAGTGTCCACTAAAAGTGAAAGCAAGATTGCAGAAACTGGATGGTAAATATATATACTAATTTATTTTTCTGAGAATTGAATTGCGCACAACCCTTTTTTTCATCCTAAAAGTCTTATTAATTTCTAATATTCAAATTGAATAAATTAAAAAAAAATTAACGAACATAATAAACAGGAATGCAAAAAGAGAAAATGGTATATTATACACATGCAAATTATTTTCCATTTCTTTATCCTTTTTTATATATCAGTCTATAATTTTTTCTGTCTGCTTTTAATTTATTTGTAGGAGTGGAAGATATAAACATAGATCGAGAACAAGGGTTGTTAAGAGTTGAAGGTAAAATAGATCCAACGGTTCTCATAAAGGCAGTCCAAAATATGGACAAAAAGGCAGAACTTTGGTCCTTTCAGAAAGAACCCTCCCAAAACAATATTGGTAATTCTTCTAAGTACAACTTCCAAATTGGCAAAGAGTGTTCTTGCGATGGCGATTGTGAAGATGATGAAAGCAGCTCTGATGATGATGAAAGCCCTAGCAGTAAAGTTATACCCAAGAAGAAAAATGGTATTCTCAGTTGGATAAAAAAGGACAAGACGAAGAAGAATGGTAATAAGGAAATTTCTGGCACGAGCATGCCTATGCCTCCTCCAAGACTTGGGCCTCGCCCACCTATGGGCATTCCAGCCCACGGAAACCTCTGTGGCCCTCCAAGGCCCAGTTATCGGCCACCAAACTCATACTATCAACCTATGGCATACCATAGGCCTCCACTGCCACCGCCACCGCCACCGCCACCATATAGGTACTACGGACATATGCAGCCACCGCCTTATTCATATCTCCGATCAATGTCACCGCCGAAAATTAACCCTATTGTCCACTTCACCAGTTATGCGAACAACTGTCGTTATCCATGAACCCTAATCATCTTTGTTGATTGAACATGCCTAGCCTCAAAGTTTTTTATGTTGCTAGGTCAATTTATGTATACATGCATTGTTTTTTTGGACTTAGTATGTACTGATAATTAAGAACTCTTATACCTTCGTATTGTTTTTGGTTTGGCTGACAAAAAATTCCATCTTATTGGGAATGAGAGAATATGAAGCTAAAGTTGAGTCCGTTTTTGCTCACCCTTCCTAACCCAGGGTGACCGTTATCCCCCTTCTAGATTTGCGCCATGTATCTCTTTAACTAACCTATGGTTAACTATGCATTTAATTAAACTTTTATAAAAATGAACATAATTAAATTAATTATGAGAAAAGACTTACCATTTATTCATTCCTTATTATCCTATCAATTAAAGATTTGATTGAATTATCTTATTTCTCTCTCTCTCTCTCTTTTCAGCAAACAGCACATCCATTTTTTTTTTTTTTTCATGAGATTAACTCTCCTTCTACACCAACATCCTGCTACACCACCAACAGATGGGAAAGAAAAAAAAGAAGCACCGAATGTCAGAAGATAAGAAAAAGTAAGAATTAGGTGGTGCTCTTACTTCAATTTATTGATAGTGCGTCAAATCAATTGGAACCAAATTAACATTTCTTTGGTTATATACTTCATCTTTTAATTTTTCATGTACTATAGTATTTTTTTTCTTTTGCTATGTCATAGTCGAAGGAGGTAGGACGAGAAAGGGTATATTAATGCCAATCAGTTGTTTAACTTGATGAGGAGATAATTAGAGAGAATAAATGGTATATTTTTTGCTTAATTAGTTTAATTATTTTTCTTTTACATATTAACTAATTAAAGAGAATAAAATAACTATAGTTAGATTTTTAAACACGTGGCGCAAATATGGAGGGGAGGTAACGGTCACCTTAGATTTAGAGGGGGTGAGCAAAAACGGACTCGCTAAAGTTGTATTTTCATAATAGAAAATTTACTCAATGTAATATGATTGATATCTTGTTTATCTTATATGTTAAGTTATTAGATTAATTGTAACTTTAGAAACATGATCCTTGTTATTCAATAATTTTGTTTCACAATCTTTCAAGAGAAAATTACTGACAAATTTATTTTATAGCATATAATATAATATAATAAGAGTGATATCTTGCAAAATATAATCAACGATCTTGGTGATATAAAAAAAATCACTTTATAAAATGTAAATTTGTTCTTAGAAAATTAGAAACATGACTCAAGTATGAGGTTTACTTATGCTCTTTGATATATGATAGCTAACTAAGCAAATGGAATCTGTCGAGTTTACTTATACTCCTCATCGATACAATGAGCAGTTTATGTAACATCCCGTTCAAAATTTAATTTATTTTATTCCCGGAAGTGGGAAATGACGTTTTTGCCCCTGGGTTGACTTTTCGGTTGACTTTTGCGTCGTAACTCGAACGACGTATCCACTTGTATTTTCTTGACGTGCTCGTCGATACGAATTCGTAGACGCGAGCCGTACGTCGTTTGGACTCCGAACGAATATTTTACGAACGTCGATTTTCGGCATTTTCCGTATTTCTTTTGGGTCTGTTTTGTCTGGTTTGGACTGGGGCCCATTTCTCTGCAGCCACGTGGGCCTATCCCAGATTTCCTGGGATTTGGTCTGTTTGGTTTTGGCCTTTGTGGCCGAAGCCCCTTCTCCCTCTCTTCTTCTTCCTCTTGTTCTGCAGACTCCAAGGCCAAACCGTGGCCTTCCCCTTACCATTTTGGCTTCACCTAAAACGAACCCAAGTTTTGTCATCCCCAACCTCTGAAGCCAGCAACCCAGGCTTGGGTGTCCTGAGTTCTTAAACCCAGAATTTTCCTCAAGCCACCCCGTGGCATTCCTCCTTTGCTTCTCGGCTTTTTGGAGCTCAAGGGAGCCCAAACTCATCACCAAATGACCTCTGGAGACCTTGGGAACCCAACCCAAGGTCTGGAACTCGAAGTAGCACCGAGAACGGAGAAACCAGTTTTTGGCCGAATCTTCTTCCCCATTTTCAGGCCACTTCTGGCCAGTTTTTGGTCCCCAAAATGGTACAATCTTGTTCCCCTCATCTCTAGCTTCATTTTGGACTTAAAACGAAGAAGTTATGAAGCTTTGAAGTTTTACCCAGAATCCGGCCATTTTTCCCAGATTCCGGCGACGGCGACGGCGGCCGGCACGGCGGCCGGCGGCGGCGCCGGCGACCGGAATCCTGGCAGGGATGACCGGCGCTGACGTCATCGGACCGGGTTGGACCGGCATGCTGACGTCAGCAGACCGGTTCAGACCGGATTTGCTGACGTCAGCATGACGTCATCAGCTTGGACCGGCTTGAGCCGAGCCGCGTTGACCGGCTCAGTCGAGCCGCGTTGACCGGCTCAGCCGAGCCGTGTTGACCGGCTTGAGTCGAGCCGCGTTGACCGGCTCACTGGCTCAGTTGACCGGCTCGCGCGTGAGCTGCGCGTGGAGCCGCGAGTGGAGCCAAAGGCTCCGACCTACCAGCCGCGCGTGAGGGCGCGTGGGAGGTCCGTTTTCCGATCTGTTTTCACGTGTCGACTCGTGACGACGTGTACTATCTCGGGGTAGTATGCATGTTAATTTTTGAGGTGTTTTGGACCTCCAAATTACAAAAGCAAGGGATAGGTGTAATTAATTCGTTAATTCGTAACCTTTTTGAGTTAATCATTGTACCGGTGATTTCTCATATAGGTGGGGCCTATCCAGAGGACTACCGGGGCTACCCAGGACGGGGTACTTCGACCCGGCTACCTACAGGTGAGTGAGTGGGTCTTTCTTTGATAAAGTATATATATATACGTATGGCTTTTTAAACGCTTTCTTAAATTGTTAGCGTAGATGCATATTCATTACGTTTGTTGGAGGTAGAACATTCGTATTATACTGCCATGCATGTTTTCTTACTGTTGCTCATCAGTAGATGTATACACCCCAGGTATTAGTACTCAGTCTTGTGGCCAGGACTAGCCTTGACGTTAGGAGTAGTCACTATCAGTACCGCTACGCAGCTTTGGATCCATTGTAGGTACTAGCCTGTCTTAGGTTGCACTAGGCAACTCGGACTTGTGTGACTGCACTTTGTGCACCAGCGCTTAGCGCTAGACTCGCGTCATTGTAGTACTCAGCGTATTACTTTTATACCTAGCTTGTTCCTTGTGGGATTTAGCCCCTTGGGCATGTGTGTTTACATATGGGTGAGCAAATGTCAGTAAAGTATTAGCGGGGAGTACCCGCATGTTTTCACGACAGTATTTTGAGGTTCATGCCTACGGGTATGACGTATTTTCTCAAATTATACTTGTTTTCAAACGAGGGGTTACTAAACTTTTGAAAACAACGGCTTTTCGCAAACTTTGCTTTTTGACCCACTCACCGTTTTATGTTTTGCGCCCCTCCAGGTTAGTTGGCTGGGAGCCTTGCGACGTCGATGGCGTGGTGGTATGACGACGTAGGGATTTTTATACGTTTGTATATCTTTGTATCCCTCACACTGTTTACTGTGTATTCTAACAATTCTTCCGCACTCTGTTTTATTCAATTAATTATTCATTATTCTTTATTTCATCCTTCAACTTTCTTTTTGGCTTTCGTCACGCTAACGCGTGTCGGCCATCACCTTCCGACACCTGGCTCGTCCTGGATCGGGATGTGACAGTTTACTTGGTGACTTCTTATGCAACAAAAAACAGAGAAACCTATAGATGGGATACGCTTTTTCTTGAATGATTTGTTCAATACGCTTGCTAAGAATGTAAACAATTTATTCGAGTTTGATAAAACTACTATTGTTTGAGGTTTACGGCCACAATTGTTTGGATGAAATTAAAACAAGAAATGGCGACCATTATGAACATTGTCACAAACCTATCGACAATAGAAAAGTATTACAAATCATAGGAGTAGGCTACGGTGTTCGCAAGTATTGTATGCTCATACCGATCTCACCGTTAAAAGGAGAGAGGAGGGAGGAGAGAGGGGGTGAAGGAGGGTGAGATCGGTGTGAGTATTCAATCCTTGCGAGCACTGTATCCAGTCCGCAAATCATAAGAGGAGAAGTGATTTTTGCACAATTTGTTTTCTTTTTCTATGACATTTATGTTTATTTTTGTATGTTAATTGCTTTCTTCTTCAGACTTATATTCCACACGGTGGCTCCGGCGAATCACAC